>CAXARO010001527.1:0-42896 GCA_963971305.1 Arcuatula senhousia
TATGCTTCTTCCAATAACTACTCTAAAACTATATTTAACCTTATAAACACTTATCATACATCGTTGAAATCCTGACATTCCATAGATTATCTTCCAGTTAGTTGTTACTTGCAAAAATAAGATCTTTTCATTACAAACCGATAACTCCGAAAACAAATTATACATGAAAAAACACTAAATTTACACATTTTTACCATAATTCAAGCCTAGATTAGACTCAAACCTGCACTAAATCCTCTATAGTGCTATACATGCTCTGAAAGTACATAAACCTGGCTGTTTATTAAAAGTAAAAAACCTTTACATCGACCGGCTTATTTTTTCAAGAAATGACGTCGCATTTTTTACCTTAAAAACAAGCATTAATAAAAACGTTCAAAGATCGGTAAAATAAAAATGACACCATGCCGGAAAAGGGACGCTAAACTTCCGTTTTTTGAATATTTTTATGTTTTGTCAAAAATGTTATCTCTGAAAGATTCCCTATCAGTTGAGCACACTTTCGTTACTTAATTATAAGGCATTCTTAATTTATAGCTACTTAAATTCGACCTTTGTATTTTACTTTAGAAATTCTAGGATGTCACTCTCCGAAACTAACTTGTAAACAAAACCGAACTGTGTCTTACTACCTTAATAGATAAACATTTTTTTATGTATGTAAGTGCTTTGTATATTTCAAAACTTGATTATATTTGGAACAAAATGATGTTTGGCAATTTCTTTTAGGTCATATATAAGCCAAGTTGTGGCCAGTCAAAGTTGGAACCCTATTTTCACTTTTGACCGTAGTTTTGCAATATTTTTGAAAAGTATATCATATCATGGTGTCTTTGTGTTTCTTAGATGAAAATCAACATTTTTACACATTTTGTTATTTATTGATAAAATAATTGACATTTACCTTTTAATTGATTATTTTTTAAAGTCCGGGGAGATTTTACCTATGAAATTAACACAGTTTGCAAAGTAAAGACCAAGTACGACAATTTTGAATATCGTGTTCCTAAGAGACAAAATCGTCACATTTTGCATAAAAATACGAGTTCTGTTGAAAAAGTTCAGCAAATAAATAAGTATCCATACATCAATTTTATTTTAAAGAGATTTTGTCTATTTGGTCGTTTTCACCTATATAAAAACAGAAATGATGTAGCTGAAAAGTTGGCAAAACGTTACGTAACGTTTTCGCTCGAAATTTTTAAAATATGCTGTTTTGGTTGCTATGGCCTTTTTTCCAAGACAACTATATTTTCCAAATTTTTTTTAAACTAATCTGTTGTATATTTTATTTAGCTTTAATTCCACCAATTAACATGGGTATTTAGTTCGCGTTCAATGCTAGTATAATTGTTGACAATTACGTTAATGGTAGTAAAACACACTTCTAGGTAAAGCGTCAGAAACGTCCATAGTTTTGCAGCACCTATGCTTCTTCCAATAACTACTCTAAAACTATATTTACCTTATAAACACTTATCATACATCGTTGAAATCCTGACATTCCATAGATTATCTTCCAGTTAGTTGTTACTTGCAAAAATAAGATCTTTTCATTACAAACCGATAGACTCCGAAAACAAATTATACATGAAAAAACACTAAAATTTACACATTTTTACCATAATTCAAGCCTAGATTAGACTCAAACCTGCACTAAATCCTCTATAGTGCTATACATGCTCTGAAAGTACATAAACCTGGCTGTTTATTAAAAGTAAAAAACCTTTACATCGACCGGCTTATTTTTTCAAGAAATGACGTCGCATTTTTTACCTTAAAAACAAGCATAATAAAACGTTCAAAAGATCGGTAAAATAAAAATGACACCATGCCGGAAAAGGGACGCTAAACTTCCGTTTTTTTGAATATTTTTATGTTTTGTCAAAAATGTTATCTCTGAAAGATTCCTATCAGTTGAGCACACTTTCGTTACTTAATTATAAGGCATTCTAATTTATAGCTACTTAAATTCGACCTTTGTATTTTACTTTAGAAATTCTAGGATGTCACTCTCCGAAACTAACTTGTAAACAAAACCGAACTGTGTCTTACTACCTTAATAGATAAACATTTTTTTATGTATGTAAGTGCTTTGTATATTTCAAAACTTGATTATATTTGGAACAAAATGATGTTTGGCAATTCTTTTAGGTCATATATAAGCCAAGTTGTGGCCAGTCAAAGTTGGAACCCTATTTTCACTTTTGACCGTAGTTTTGCAATATTTTTGAAAAGTATATATCATATCATGGTGTCTTTGTGTTTCTTAGATGAAAATCAACATTTTTACACATTTTTGTTATTTATTGATAAAATAATTGACATTTACCTTTTAATTGATTATTTTTTAAAGTCCGGGGAGATTTTACCTATGAAATTAACACAGTTTGCAAAGTAAAGGACCAAGTACGACAATTTTGAATATCGTGTTCCTAGAGACAAAATCGTCACATTTTGCATAAAAATACGGAGTTCTGTTGAAAAAGTTCAGCAAATAAATAAGTATCCATACATCAATTTTATTTAAAGAGATTTTGTCTATTTGGTCGTTTTCACCTATATAAAACAGAAATGATGTAGCTGAAAAGTTGGCAAAACGTTACGTAACGTTTTCGCTCGAAATTTTTAAAATATGCTGTTTTGGTTGCTATGGCCTTTTTTCCAAGACAACAATATTTTCCAAATTTTTTTTAAACTAATCTGTTGTATATTTATTTAGCTTTAATTCCACCAATTAACATGGGTATTTAGTTCGCGTTCAATGCTAGTATAATTGTTGACAATTACGTTAATGGTAGTAAAACACACTTCTAGGTAAAGCGTCAGAAACGTCCATAGTTTTGCAGCACCTATGCTTCTTCCAATAACTACTCTAAAACTATATTTAACCTTATAAACACTTATCATACATCGTTGAAATCCTGACATTCCATAGATTATCTTCAGTTAGTTGTTACTTGCAAAAATAAGATCTTTTCATTACAAACCGATAACTCCGAAAACAAATTATACATGAAAAAACACTAAAATTTACACATTTTTACCATAATTCAAGCCTAGATTAGACTCAAACCTGCACTAAATCCTCTATAGTGCTATACATGCTCTGAAAGTACATAAACCTGGCTGTTTATTAAAAGTAAAAAACCTTTACATCGACCGGCTTATTTTTTCAAGAAATGACGTCGCATTTTTTACCTTAAAAACAAGCATTAATAAAAACGTTCAAAAGATCGGTAAAATAAAAATGACACCATGCCGGAAAAGGACGCTAAACTTCCGTTTTTTGAATATTTTTATGGTTTGTCAAAAAATGTTATCTCTGAAAGATTCCCTATCAGTTGAGCACACTTTCGTTACTTAATTATAAGGCATTCTTAATTTATAGCTACTTAAATTCGACCTTTGTATTTTACTTTAGAAATTCTAGGATGTCACTCTCCGAAACTAACTTGTAAACAAAACCGAACTGTGTCTTACTACCTTAATAGATAAACATTTTTTTATGTATGTAAGTGCTTTGTATATTTCAAAACTTGATTATATTTGGAACAAAATGATGTTTGGCAATTTCTTTTAGGTCATATATAAGCCAAGTTGTGGCCAGTCAAAGTTGGAACCCTATTTTCACTTTTGACCGTAGTTTTGCAATATTTTGAAAAGTATATCATATCATGGTGTCTTTGTGTTTCTTAGATGAAAATCAACATTTTTACACATTTTTGTTATTTATTGATAAAATAATTGACATTTACCTTTTAATTGATTATTTTTTAAAGTCCGGGGAGATTTTACCTATGAAATTAACACAGTTTGCAAAGTAAAGACCAAGTACGACAATTTTGAATATCGTGTTCCTAAGAGACAAAATCGTCACATTTTGCATAAAAATACGGAGTTCTGTTGAAAAAGTTCAGCAAATAAATAAGTATCCATACATCAATTTTATTTTAAAGAGATTTTGTCTATTTGGTCGTTTTCACCCTATATAAAAACAGAAATGATGTAGCTGAAAAGTTGGCAAAACGTTACGTAACGTTTTCGCTCGAAATTTTTAAAATATGCTGTTTTGGTTGCTATGGCCTTTTTTCCAAGACAACTAATATTTTCAAATTTTTTTTAAACTAATCTGTTGTATATTTATTTAGCTTTAATTCCACCAATTAACATGGGTATTTAGTTCGCGTTCAATGCTAGTATAATTGTTGACAATTACGTTAATGGTAGTAAAACACACTTCTAGGTAAAGCGTCAGAAACGTCATAGTTTTGCAGCACCTATGCTTCTTCCAATAACTACTCTAAAAACTATATTTAACCTTATAAACACTTATCATACATCGTTGAAATCCTGACATTCCATAGATTATCTTCCAGTTAGTTGTTACTTGCAAAAATAAGATCTTTTCATTACAAACCGATAACTCCGAAAACAAATTATACATGAAAAAACACTAAAATTTACACATTTTTACATAATTCAAGCCTAGATTAGACTCAAACCTGCACTAAATCCTCTATAGTGCTATACATGCTCTGAAAGTACATAAACCTGGCTGTTTATTAAAAGTAAAAAACCTTTACATCGACCGGCTTATTTTTTCAAGAAATGACGTCGCATTTTTTACCTTAAAAACAAGCATTAATAAAAACGTTCAAAAGATCGGTAAAATAAAATGACACCATGCCGGAAAAAGGGACGCTAAACTTCCGTTTTTTTGAATATTTTTATGTTTTGTCAAAAA
Organism: Arcuatula senhousia; assembly: GCA_963971305.1. Lineage (NCBI taxonomy): Eukaryota > Metazoa > Mollusca > Bivalvia > Mytilida > Mytilidae > Arcuatula > Arcuatula senhousia. The sequence continues at coordinate 4,748 of CAXARO010001527.1, forward strand.
TGTTATCTCTGAAAGATTCCCTATCAGTTGAGCACACTTTCGTTACTTAATTATAAGGCATTCTTAATTTATAGCTACTTAAATTCGACCTTTGTATTTTACTTTAGAAATTCTAGGATGTCACTCTCCGAAACTAACTTGTAAACAAAACCGAACTGTGTCTTACTACCTTAATAGATAAACATTTTTTTATGTATGTAAGTGCTTTGTATATTTCAAAACTTGATTATATTTGGAACAAAATGATGTTTGGCAATTTCTTTTAGGTCATATATAAGCCAAGTTGTGGCCAGTCAAAGTTGGAACCCTATTTTCACTTTTGACCGTAGTTTTGCAATATTTTGAAAAGTATATCATATCATGGTGTCTTTGTGTTTCTTAGATGAAAATCAACATTTTTACACATTTTTGTTATTTATTGATAAAATAATTGACATTTACCTTTTAATTGATTATTTTTTAAAGTCCGGGGAGATTTTACCTATGAAATTAACACAGTTTGCAAAGTAAAGACCAAGTACGACAATTTTGAATATCGTGTTCCTAAGAGACAAAATCGTCACATTTTGCATAAAAATACGGAGTTCTGTTGAAAAAGTTCAGCAAATAAATAAGTATCCATACATCAATTTTATTTTAAAGAGATTTTGTCTATTTGGTCGTTTTCACCTATATAAAAACAGAAATGATGTAGCTGAAAAGTTGGCAAAACGTTACGTAACGTTTTCGCTCGAAATTTTTAAAATATGCTGTTTTGGTTGCTATGGCCTTTTTTCCAAGACAACTAATATTTTCCAAATTTTTTTTAAACTAATCTGTTGTATATTTATTTAGCTTTAATTCCACCAATTAACATGGGTATTTAGTTCGCGTTCAATGCTAGTATAATTGTTGACAATTACGTTAATGGTAGTAAAACACACTTCTAGGTAAAGCGTCAGAAACGTCCATAGTTTTGCAGCACCTATGCTTCTTCCAATAACTACTCTAAAACTATATTTAACCTTATAAACACTTATCATACATCGTTGAAATCCTGACATTCCATAGATTATCTTCCAGTTAGTTGTTACTTGCAAAAATAAGATCTTTTCATTACAAACCGATAACTCCGAAAACAAATTATACATGAAAAAACACTAAAATTTACACATTTTTACCATAATTCAAGCCTAGATTAGACTCAAACCTGCACTAAATCCTCTATAGTGCTATACATGCTCTGAAAGTACATAAACCTGGCTGTTTATTAAAAGTAAAAAACCTTTACATCGACCGGCTTATTTTTTCAAGAAATGACGTCGCATTTTTTACCTTAAAAACAAGCATTAATAAAAACGTTCAAAAGATCGGTAAAATAAAAATGACACCATGCCGGAAAAGGGACGCTAAACTTCCGTTTTTTTGAATATTTTTATGTTTTGTCAAAAATGTTATCTCTGAAAGATTCCCTATCAGTTGAGCACACTTTCGTTACTTAATTATAAGGCATTCTTAATTTATAGCTACTTAAATTCGACCTTTGTATTTTACTTTAGAAATTCTAGGATGTCACTCTCCGAAACTAACTTGTAAACAAAACCGAACTGTGTCTTACTACCTTAATAGATAAACATTTTTTTATGTATGTAAGTGCTTTGTATATTTCAAAACTTGATTATATTTGGAACAAAATGATGTTTGGCAATTCTTTTAGGTCATATATAAGCCAAGTTGTGGCCAGTCAAAGTTGGAACCCTATTTTCACTTTTGACCGTAGTTTTGCAATATTTTTGAAAAGTATATCATATCATGGTGTCTTTGTGTTTCTTAGATGAAAATCAACATTTTTACACATTTTGTTATTTATTGATAAAATAATTGACATTTACCTTTTAATTGATTATTTTTTAAAGTCCGGGGAGATTTTACCTATGAAATTAACACAGTTTGCAAAGTAAAGACCAAGTACGACAATTTTGAATATCGTGTTCCTAAGAGACAAAATCGTCACATTTTGCATAAAAAATACGGAGTTCTGTTGAAAAAGTTCAGCAAATAAATAAGTATCCATACATCAATTTTATTTTAAAGAGATTTTGTCTATTTGGTCGTTTTCACCTATATAAAAACAGAAATGATGTAGCTGAAAAGTTGGCAAAACGTTACGTAACGTTTTCGCTCGAAATTTTTAAAATATGCTGTTTTGGTTGCTATGGCCTTTTTTCCAAGACAACTAATATTTTCCAAATTTTTTTTAAACTAATCTGTTGTATATTTATTTAGCTTTAATTCCACCAATTAACATGGGTATTTAGTTCGCGTTCAATGCTAGTATAATTGTTGACAATTACGTTAATGGTAGTAAAACACACTTCTAGGTAAAGCGTCAGAAACGTCCATAGTTTTGCAGCACCTATGCTTCTTCCAATAACTACTCTAAAACTATATTTAACCTTATAAACACTTATCATACATCGTTGAAATCCTGACATTCCATAGATTATCTTCCAGTTAGTTGTTACTTGCAAAAATAAGATCTTTTCATTACAAACCGATAACTCCGAAAACAAATTATACATGAAAAAACACTAAAATTTACACATTTTTACCATAATTCAAGCCTAGATTAGACTCAAACCTGCACTAAATCCTCTATAGTGCTATACATGCTCTGAAAGTACATAAACCTGGCTGTTTATTAAAAGTAAAAAACCTTTACATCGACGGCTTATTTTTTCAAGAAATGACGTCGCATTTTTTACCTTAAAACAAGCATTAATAAAAACGTTCAAAGATCGGTAAATAAAAATGACACCATGCCGGAAAAGGGACGCTAAACTTCCGTTTTTTGAATATTTTTATGTTTTGTCAAAAATGTTTATCTCTGAAAGATTCCCTATCAGTTGAGCACACTTTCGTTACTTAATTATAAGGCATTCTTAATTTATAGCTACTTAAATTCGACCTTTGTATTTTACTTTAGAAATTCTAGGATGTCACTCTCCGAAACTAACTTGTAAACAAAAACCGAACTGTGTCTTACTACCTTAATAGATAAACATTTTTTTATGTATGTAAGTGCTTTGTATATTTCAAAACTTGATTATATTTGGAACAAAATGATGTTTGGCAATTTCTTTAGGTCATATATAAGCCAAGTTGTGGCAGTCAAAGTTGGAACCCTATTTTCACTTTTGACCGTAGTTTTGCAATATTTTTGAAAGTATATCATATCATGGTGTCTTTGTGTTTCTTAGATGAAAATCAACATTTTTACACATTTTTGTTATTTATTGATAAAATAATTGACATTTACCTTTTAATTGATTATTTTTTAAAGTCCGGGGAGATTTTACCTATGAAATTAACACAGTTTGCAAAGTAAAGACCAAGTACGACAATTTTGAATATCGTGTTCCTAAGAGACAAAATCGTCACATTTTGCATAAAAATACGGAGTTCTGTTGAAAAAGTTCAGCAAATAAATAAGTATCCATACATCAATTTTATTTTAAAGAGATTTTGTCTATTTGGTCGTTTTCACCTATATAAAAACAGAAATGATGTAGCTGAAAAGTTGGCAAAACGTTACGTAACGTTTTCGCTCGAAATTTTTAAAATATGCTGTTTTGGTTGCTATGGCCTTTTTTCCAAGACAACTAATATTTTCCAAATTTTTTTTAAACTAATCTGTTGTATATTTATTTAGCTTTAATTCCACCAATTAACATGGGTATTTAGTTCGCGTTCAATGCTAGTATAATTGTTGACAATTACGTTAATGGTAGTTAAAACACACTTCTAGGTAAAGCGTCAGAACGTCCATAGTTTTGCAGCACCTATGCTTCTTCCAATAACTACTCTAAAACTATATTTAACCTTATAAACACTTATCATACATCGTTGAAATCCTGACATTCCATAGATTATCTTCCAGTTAGTTGTTACTTGCAAAAATAAGATCTTTTCATTACAAACCGATAACTCCGAAAACAAATTATACATGAAAAAACACTAAAATTTACACATTTTTACCATAATTCAAGCCTAGATTAGACTCAAACCTGCACTAAATCCTCTATAGTGCTATACATGCTCGAAAGTACATAAACCTGGCTGTTTATTAAAAGTAAAAAACCTTTACATCGACCGGCTTATTTTTTCAAGAAATGACGTCGCATTTTTTACCTTAAAAACAAGCATTAATAAAAACGTTCAAAAGATCGGTAAAATAAAAATGACACCATGCCGGAAAAGGGACGCTAAACTTCCGTTTTTTTTGAATATTTTTATGTTTTGTCAAAAATGTTATCTCTGAAAGATTCCCTATCAGTGAGCACACTTTCGTTACTTAATTATAAGGCATTCTTAATTTATAGCTACTTAAATTCGACCTTTGTATTTTACTTTAGAAATTCTAGGATGTCACTCTCCGAAACTAACTTGTAAACAAAACCGAAACTGTGTCTTACTACCTTAATAGATAAACATTTTTTTATGTATGTAAGTGCTTTGTATATTTCAAAACTTGATTATATTTGGAACAAAATGATGTTTGGCAATTTCTTTTAGGTCATATATAAGCCAAGTTGTGGCCAGTCAAAGTTGGAACCCTATTTTCACTTTTGACCGTAGTTTTGCAATATTTTTGAAAAGTATATCATATCATGGGTCTTTGTGTTTCTTAGATGAAAATCAACATTTTTACACATTTTTGTTATTTATTGATAAAATAATTGACATTTACCTTTTAATTGATTATTTTTTAAAGTCCGGGGAGATTTTACCTATGAAATTAACACAGTTTGCAAAGTAAAGACCAAGTACGACAATTTTGAATATCGTGTTCCTAAGAGACAAAATCGTCACATTTTGCATAAAAATACGGAGTTCTGTTGAAAAAGTTCAGCAAATAAATAAGTATCCATACATCAATTTTATTTTAAAGAGATTTTGTCTATTTGGTCGTTTTCACCTATATAAAAACAGAAATGATGTAGCTGAAAAGTTGGCAAAACGTTACGTAACGTTTTCGCTCGAAATTTTTAAAATATGCTGTTTTGGTTGCTATGGCCTTTTTCCAAGACAACTAATATTTTCCAAATTTTTTTTAAACTAATCTGTTGTATATTTATTTAGCTTTAATTCCACCAATTAACATGGGTATTTAGTTCGCGTTCAATGCTAGTATAATTGTTGACAATTACGTTAATGGTAGTAAAACACACTTCTAGGTAAAGCGTCAGAAACGTCCATAGTTTTGCAGCACCTATGCTTCTTCCAATAACTACTCTAAAACTATATTTAACCTTATAAACACTTATCATACATCGTTGAAATCCTGACATTCCATAGATTATCTTCCAGTTAGTTGTTACTTGCAAAAATAAGATCTTTTCATTACAAACCGATAACTCCGAAAACAAATTATACATGAAAAAACACTAAAATTTACACATTTTTACCATAATTCAAGCCTAGATTAGACTCAAACCTGCACTAAATCCTCTATAGTGCTATACATGCTCTGAAAGTACATAAACCTGGCTGTTTATTAAAAGTAAAAAACCTTTACATCGACCGGCTTATTTTTTCAAGAAATGACGTCGCATTTTTACCTTAAAAACAAGCATTAATAAAAACGTTCAAAAGATCGGTAAAATAAAAATGACACCATGCCGGAAAAGGGACGCTAAACTTCCGTTTTTTTGAATATTTTTATGTTTTGTCAAAAATGTTATCTCTGAAAGATTCCCTATCAGTTGAGCACACTTTCGTTACTTAATTATAAGGCATTCTTAATTTATAGCTACTTAATTCGACCTTTGTATTTTACTTTAGAAATTCTAGGATGTCACTCTCCGAAACTAACTTGTAACAAAACCGAACTGTGTCTTACTACCTTAATAGATAAACATTTTTTTATGTATGTAAGTGCTTTGTATATTTCAAAACTTGATTATATTTGGAACAAAATGATGTTTGGCAATTTCTTTTAGGTCATATATAAGCCAAGTTGTGGCCAGTCAAAGTTGGAACCCTATTTTCACTTTTGACCGTAGTTTTGCAATATTTTGAAAAGTATATCATATCATGGTGTCTTTGTGTTTCTTAGATGAAAATCAACATTTTACACATTTTTGTTATTTATTGATAAAATAATTGACATTTACCTTTTAATTGATTATTTTTTAAAGTCCGGGGAGATTTTACCTATGAATTAACACAGTTTGCAAAGTAAAGACCAAGTACGACAATTTTGAATATCGTGTTCCTAAGAGACAAAATCGTCACATTTTGCATAAAAATACGGAGTTCTGTTGAAAAAGTTCAGCAAATAAATAAGTATCCATACATCAATTTTATTTTAAAGAGATTTTGTCTATTTGGTCGTTTCACCTATATAAAAACAGAAATGATGTAGCTGAAAAGTTGGCAAAACGTTACGTAACGTTTTCGCTCGAAATTTTTAAAATATGCTGTTTGGTTGCTATGGCCTTTTTTCCAAGACAACTAATATTTTCCAAATTTTTTTTAAAACTAATCTGTTGTATATTTATTTAGCTTTAATTCCACCAATTAACATGGGTATTTAGTTCGCGTTCAATGCTAGTATAATTGTTGACAATTACGTTAATGGTAGTAAAACACACTTCTATGGTAAAGCGTCAGAAACGTCCATAGTTTTGCAGCACCTATGCTTCTTCCAATAACTACTCTAAAACTATATTTAACCTTATAAACACTTATCATACATCGTTGAAATCCTGACATTCCATAGATTATCTTCCAGTTAGTTGTTACTTGCAAAAATAAGATCTTTTCTTACAAACCGATAACTCCGAAAACAAATTTATGCATGAAAAACACTAAAATTTACACATTTTTACCATAATTCAAGCCTAGATTAGACTCAAACCTGCACTAAATCCTCTATAGTGCTATACATGCTCTGAAAGTACATAACCTGGCTGTTTATTAAAAGTAATAAACCTTTACATCGACCGCTTATTTTTTCAAGAAATGACGTCGCATTTTTTACCTTAAAAACAAGCATTAATAAAAACGTTCAAAAGATCGGTAAAATAAAAATGACACCATGCCGGAAAAGGGACGCTAAAACTTCCGTTTTTTTGAATATTTTTATGTTTTGTCAAAAATGTTATCTCTGAAAGATTCCCTATCAGTTGAGCACACTTTCGTTACTTAATTATAAGGCATTCTTAATTTATAGCTACTTAAATTCGACCTTTGTATTTTACTTTAGAAATTCTAGGATGTCACTCTCCGAAACTAACTTGTAAACAAAACCGAACTGTGTCTTACTACCTTAATAGATAAACATTTTTTATGTATGTAAGTGCTTTGTATATTTCAAAACTTGATTATATTTGGAACAAAATGATGTTTGGCAATTTCTTTTAGGTCATATATAAGCCAAGTTGTGGCCAGTCAAAGTGGAACCCTATTTTCACTTTTGACCGTAGTTTTGCAATATTTTTGAAAAGTATATCATATCATGGTGTCTTTGTGTTTCTTAGATGAAAATCAACATTTTTACACATTTTGTTATTTATTGATAAAATAATTGACATTTACCTTTTAATTGATTATTTTTTAAAGTCCGGGGAGATTTTACCTATGAAATTAACACAGTTTGCAAAGTAAAGACCAAGTACGACAATTTTGAATATCGTGTTCCTAAGAGACAAAATCGTCACATTTTGCATAAAAATACGGAGTTCTGTTGAAAAAGTTCAGCAAATAAATAAGTATCCATACATCAATTTTATTTAAAGAGATTTTGTCTATTTGGTCGTTTTCACCTATATAAAAACAGAAATGATGTAGCTGAAAAGTGGCAAAACGTTACGTAACGTTTCGCTCGAAATTTTTAAAATATGCTGTTTTGGTTGCTATGGCCTTTTTTCCAAGACAACTAATATTTTCCAAATTTTTTTTAAACTAATCTGTTGTATATTTATTTAGCTTTAATTCCACCAATTAACATGGGTATTTAGTTCGCGTTCAATGCTAGTATAATTGTTGACAATTACGTTAATGGTAGTAAAACACACTTCTAGGTAAAGCGTCAGAAACGTCCATAGTTTTGCAGCACTATGCTTCTTCCAATAACTACTCTAAAACTATATTTAACCTTATAAACACTTATCATACATCGTTGAAATCCTGACATTCCATAGATTATCTTCCAGTTAGTTGTTACTTGCAAAATAAGATCTTTTTCATTACAAACCGATAACTCCGAAAACAAATTATACATGAAAAAACACTAAAATTTACACATTTTTACCATAATTCAAGCCTAGATTAGACTCAAACCTGCACTAAATCCTCTATAGTGCTATACATGCTCTGAAAGTACATAAACCTGGCTGTTTATTAAAAGTAAAAAACCTTTACATCGACCGGCTTATTTTTTCAAGAAATGACGTCGCATTTTTTACCTTAAAAACAAGCATTAATAAAAACGTTCAAAAGATCGGTAAAATAAAAATGACACCATGCCGGAAAAGGGACGCTAAACTTCCGTTTTTTTGAATATTTTTATGTTTTGTCAAAAATGTTATCTCTGAAAGATTCCCTATCAGTTGAGCACACTTTCGTTACTTAATTATAAGGCATTCTTAATTTATAGCTACTTAAATTCGACCTTTGTATTTTACTTTAGAAATTCTAGGATGTCACTCTCCGAAACTAACTTGTAAACAAAACCGAACTGTGTCTTACTACCTTAATAGATAAACATTTTTTTATGTATGTAAGTGCTTTGTATATTTCAAAACTTGATTATATTTGGAACAAAATGATGTTTGGCAATTTCTTTTAGGGTCATATATAAGCCAAGTTGTGGCCAGTCAAGTTGGAACCCTATTTTCACTTTTGACCGTAGTTTTGCAATATTTTTGAAAAGTATATCATATCATGGTGTCTTTGTGTTTCTTAGATGAAAATCAACATTTTTACACATTTTTGTTATTTATTGATAAAATAATTGACATTTACCTTTTAATTGATTATTTTTTAAAGTCCGGGGAGTTTTTACCTATGAAATTAACACAGTTTGCAAAGTAAAGACCAAGTACGACAATTTTGAATATCGTGTTCCTAAGAGACAAAATCGTCACATTTTGCATAAAAATACGGAGTTCTGTTGAAAAAGTTCAGCAAATAAATAAGTATCCATACATCAATTTTATTTTAAAGAGATTTTGGTCTATTTGGTCGTTTTCACCTATATAAAAACAGAAATGATGTAGCTGAAAAGTTGGCAAAACGTTACGTAACGTTTTCGCTCGAAATTTTTAAAATATGCTGTTTTGGTTGCTATGGCCTTTTTTCCAAGACAACTAATATTTTCCAAATTTTTTTTAAACTAATCTGTTGTATATTTATTTAGCTTAATTCCACCAATTAACATGGGTATTTAGTTCGCGTTCAATGCTAGTATAATTGTTGACAATTACGTTAATGGTAGTAAAACACACTTCTAGGTAAAGCGTCAGAAACGTCCATAGTTTTGCAGCACCTATGCTTCTTCCAATAACTACTCTAAAACTATATTTAACCTTATAACACTTATCATACATCGTTGAAATCCTGACATTCCATAGATTATCTTCCAGTTAGTTGTTACTTGCAAAAATAAGATCTTTTCATTACAAACCGATAACTCCGAAAACAAATTATACATGAAAAAACACTAAAATTTACACATTTTTACCATAATTCAAGCCTAGATTAGACTCAAACCTGCACTAAATCCTCTATAGTGCTATACATGCTCTGAAAGTACATAAACCTGCTGTTTATTAAAAGTAAAAAACCTTTACATCGACCGGCTTATTTTTTCAAGAAATGACGTCGCATTTTTTACCTTAAAAACAAGCATTAATAAAAACGTTCAAAAGATCGGTAAAATAAAAATGACACCATGCCGGAAAAGGGACGCTAAACTTCCGTTTTTTTGAATATTTTTATGTTTTGTCAAAAATGTTATCTCTGAAAGATTCCCTATCAGTTGAGCACACTTTCGTTACTTAATTATAAGGCATTCTTAATTTATAGCTACTTAAATTCGACCTTTGTATTTTACTTTAGAAATTCTAGGATGTCACTCTCCGAAACTAACTTGTAAACAAAACCGAACTGTGTCTTACTACCTTAATAGATAAACATTTTTTTATGTATGTAAGTGCTTTGTATATTTCAAAACTTGATTATATTTGGAACAAAATGATGTTTGGCAATTTCTTTTAGGTCATATATAAGCCAAGTTGTGGCCAGTCAAAGTTGGAACCCTATTTTCACTTTTGACCGTAGTTTTGCAATATTTTTGAAAAGTATATCATATCATGGTGTCTTTGTGTTTCTTAGATGAAAATCAACATTTTACACATTTTTGTTATTTATTGATAAAATAATTGACATTTACCTTTTAATTGATTATTTTTTAAAGTCCGGGGAGATTTTACCTATGAAATTAACACAGTTTGCAAAGTAAAGACCAAGTACGACAATTTTGAATATCGTGTTCCTAAGAGACAAAATCGTCACATTTTGCATAAAAATACGGAGTTCTGTTGAAAAAGTTCAGCAAATAAATAAGTATCCATACATCAATTTTATTTTAAAGAGATTTTGTCTATTTGGTCGTTTTTCACCTATATAAAAACAGAATGATGTAGCTGAAAAGTTGGCAAAACGTTACGTAACGTTTTCGCTCGAAATTTTTAAAATATGCTGTTTTGGTTGCTATGGCCTTTTTTCCAAGACAACTAATATTTTCCAAATTTTTTTTAAACTATCTGTTGTATATTTATTTAGCTTTAATTCCACCAATTAACATGGGTATTAGTTCGCGTTCAATGCTAGTATAATTGTTGACAATTACGTTAATGGTAGTAAAACACACTTCTAGGTAAAGCGTCAGAAACGTCCATAGTTTTGCAGCACCTATGCTTCTTCCAATAACTACTCTAAAACTATATTTAACCTATAAACACTTATCATACATCGTTGAAATCCTGACATTCCATAGATTATCTTCCAGTTAGTTGTTACTTGCAAAAATAAGATCTTTTCATTACAAACCGATAACTCCGAAACAAATTATACATGAAAAAAACACTAAAATTTACACATTTTTACCATAATTCAAGCCTAGATTAGACTCAAACCTGCACTAAATCCTCTATAGTGCTATACATGCTCTGAAAGTACATAAACCTGGCTGTTTATTAAAAGTAAAAAACCTTTACATCGACCGGCTTATTTTTTCAAGAAATGACGTCGCATTTTTTTACCTTAAAAACAAGCATTAATAAAAACGTTCAAAAGATCGGTAAAATAAAAATGACACCATGCCGGAAAAGGGACGCTAAACTTCCGTTTTTTTGAATATTTTTATGTTTGTCAAAAATGTTATCTCTGAAAGATTCCCTATCAGTTGAGCACACTTTCGTTACTTAATTATAAGGCATTCTTAATTTATAGCTACTTAAATTCGACCTTTGTATTTTACTTTAGAAATTCTAGGATGTCACTCTCCGAAACTAACTTGTAAACAAAACCGAACTGTGTCTTACTACCTTAATAGATAAACATTTTTTTATGTATGTAAGTGCTTTGTATATTTCAAAACTTGATTATATTTGGAACAAATGATGTTTGGCAATTTCTTTTAGGTCATATATAAGCCAAGTTGTGGCCAGTCAAAGTTGGAACCCTATTTTCACTTTTGACCGTAGTTTTGCAATATTTTTGAAAAGTATATCATATCATGGTGTCTTTGTGTTTCTTAGATGAAAATCAACATTTTACACATTTTTGTTATTTATTGATAAAATAATTGACATTTACCTTTTAATTGATTATTTTTTAAAGTCGGGGAGATTTTACCTATGAAATTAACACAGTTTGCAAAGTAAAGACCAAGTACGACAATTTTGAATATCGTGTTCCTAAGAGACAAAATCGTCACATTTTGCATAAAAATACGGAGTTCTGTTGAAAAAGTTCAGCAAATAAATAAGTATCCATACATCAATTTTATTTTAAAGAGATTTTGTCTATTTGGTCGTTGTCACCTATATAAAAACAGAAATGATGTAGCTGAAAAGTTGGCAAAAACGTTACGTAACGTTTTCGCTCGAAATTTTTAAAATATGCTGTTTTGGTTGCTATGGCCTTTTTTCCAAGACAACTAATATTTTCCAAATTTTTTTTAACTAATCTGTTGTATTATTTATTTAGCTTTAATTCCACCAATTAACATGGGTATTTAGTTCGCGTTCAATGCTAGTATAATTGTTGACAATTACGTTAATGGTAGTAAAACACACTTCTAGGTAAAAGCGTCAGAAACGTCCATAGTTTTGCAGCACCTATGCTTCTTCCAATAACTACTCTAAAACTATATTAACCTTATAAACACTTATCATACATCGTTGAAATCCTGACATTCCATAGATTATCTTCCAGTTAGTTGTTACTTGCAAAAATAAGATCTTTTCATTACAAACCGATAACTCCGAAAACAAATTATACATGAAAAAACCACTAAAATTTACACATTTTTACCATAATTCAAGCCTAGATTAGACTCAAACCTGCACTAAATCCTCTATAGTGCTATACATGCTCTGAAAGTACATAAACCTGGCTGTTTATTAAAAGTAAAAAACCTTTACATCGACCGGCTTATTTTTTCCAAGAAATGACGTCGCATTTTTTACCTTAAAAACAAGCATTAATAAAAACGTTCAAAAGATCGGTAAAATAAAAATGACACCATGCCGGAAAAGGGACGCTAAACTTCCGTTTTTTTTGATATTTTTATGTTTTGTCAAAAATGTTATCTCTGAAAGATTCCCTATCAGTTGAGCACACTTTCGTTACTTAATTATAAGGCATTCTTAATTTATAGCTACTTAAATTCGACCTTTGTATTTTACTTTAGAAATTCTAGGATGTCACTCTCCGAAACTAACTTGTAAACAAAACCGAACTGTGTCTTACTACCTTAATAGATAAACATTTTTTATGTATGTAAGTGCTTTGTATATTTCAAAACTTGATTATATTTGGAACAAAATGATGTTTGGCAATTTCTTTTAGGTCATATATAAGCCAAGTTGTGGCCAGTCAAAGTTGGAACCCTATTTTCACTTTTGACCGTAGTTTTGCAATATTTTTGAAAAGTATATCATATCATGGTGTCTTTGTGTTTCTTAGATGAAAATCAACATTTTTACACATTTTTGTTATTTATTGATAAAATAATTGACATTTACCTTTTAATTGATTATTTTAAAGTCCGGGGAGATTTTACCTATGAAATTAACACAGTTTGCAAAGTAAAGACCAAGTACGACAATTTTGAATATCGTGTTCCTAAGAGACAAAATCGTCACATTTTGCATAAAAATACGGAGTTCTGTTGAAAAAGTTCAGCAAATAAATAAGTATCCATACATCAATTTTATTTTAAAGAGATTTTGTCTATTTGGTCGTTTTCACCCTATATAAAAAACAGAAATGATGTAGCTGAAAAGTTGGCAAAACGTTACGTAACGTTTTTCGCTCGAAATTTTTAAAATATGCTGTTTTGGTTGCTATGGCCTTTTTTCCAAGACAACTAATATTTTCCAAATTTTTTTTAAACTAATCTGTTGTATATTTATTTAGCTTTAATTCCACCAATTAACATGGGTATTTAGTTCGCGTTCAATGCTAGTATAATTGTTGACAATTACGTTAATGGTAGTAAAACACACTTCTAGGTAAAGCGTCAGAAACGTCCATAGTTTTTGCAGCACCTATGCTTCTTCCAATAACTACTCTAAAACTATATTTAACCTTATAAACACTTATCATACATCGTTGAAATCCTGACATTCCATAGATTATCTTCCAGTTAGTTGTTACTTTGCAAAAATAAGATCTTTTCATTACAAACCGATAACTCCGAAAACAATTATACATGAAAAAACACTAAAATTTACACATTTTTACCATAATTCAAGCCTAGATTAGACTCAAACCTGCACTAAATCCTCTATAGTGCTATACATGCTCTGAAAGTACATAAACCTGGCTGTTTATTAAAAGTAAAAAACCTTTACATCGACCGGCTTATTTTTTCAAGAAATGACGTCGCATTTTTACCTTAAAAACAAGCATTAATAAAAACGTTCAAAAGATCGGTAAAATAAAAATGACACCATGCCGGAAAAGGGACGCTAAACTTCCGTTTTTTTGAATATTTTTATGTTTTGTCAAAAATGTATCTCTGAAAGATTCCCTATCAGTTGAGCACACTTTCGTTACATAATTATAAGGGCATTCTTAATTTATAGCTACTTAAATTCGACCTTTGTATTTTACTTTAGAAATTCTAGGATGTCACTCTCCGAAACTAACTTGTAAACAAACCGAACTGTGTCTTACTACCTTAATAGATAAACATTTTTTTATGTATGTAAGTGCTTTGTATATTCAAAACTTGATTATATTTGGAACAAAATGATGTTTGGCAATTTCTTTTAGGTCATATATAAGCCAAGTTGTGGCCAGTCAAAGTTGGAACCCTATTTTCACTTTTGACCGTAGTTTTGCAATATTTTTGAAAAGTATATCATATCATGGTGTCTTTGTGTTTCTTAGATGAAAAATCAACATTTTTTAAAATAATTGACATTTACCTTTTAATTGATTATTTTTAAAGTCCGGGAGATTTTACCTATGAAATTAACACAGTTTGCAAAGTAAAGACCAGTACGACAATTTTGAATATCGTGTTCCTAAGAGACAAAATCGTCACATTTGCATAAAAATACGGAGTTCTGTTGAAAAAGTTCAGCAAATAAATAAGTATCCATACATCAATTTTATTTTAAAGAGATTTTGTCTATTTGGTCGTTTTCACCTATATAAAAACAGAAATGATGTAGCTGAAAAGTTGGCAAAACGTTACGTAACGTTTTCGCTCGAAATTTTTAAAATTATGCTGTTTGGTTGCTATGGCCTTTTTTCCAAGACAACTAATATTTTCCAAATTTTTTTTAAACTAATCTGTTGTATATTTATTTAGCTTTAATTCCACCAATTAACATGGGTATTTAGTTCGCGTTCAATGCTAGTATAATTGTTGACAATTACGTTAATGGTAGTAAAACACACTTCTAGGTAAAGCGTCAGAAACGTCCATAGTTTTGCAGCACCTATGCTTCTTCCAATAACTACTCTAAAACTATATTTAACCTTATAAACACTTATCATACATCGTTGAAATCCTGACATTCCATAGATTATCTTCCAGTTAGTTGTTACTTGCAAAAATAAGATCTTTTCATTACAAACCGATAACTCCGAAAACAAATTATACATGAAAAAACACTAAAATTTACACATTTTTACCATAATTCAAGCCTAGATTAGACTCAAACCTGCACTAAATCCTCTATAGTGCTATACATGCTCTGAAAGTACATAAACCTGGCTGTTTATTAAAAGTAAAAAACCTTTACATCGACCGGCTTATTTTTTCAAGAAATGACGTCGCATTTTTTACCTTAAAAACAAGCATAATAAAAACGTTCAAAAGATCGGTAAAATAAAAATGACACCATGCCGGAAAAGGACGCTAAACTTCCGTTTTTTGAATATTTTTATGTTTTGTCAAAAATGTTATCTCTGAAAGATTCCCTATCAGTTTGAGCACACTTTCGTTACTTAATTATAAGGCATTCTTAATTTATAGCTACTTAAATTCGACCTTTGTATTTTACTTTAGAAATTCTAGGATGTCACTCTCCGAAACTAACTTGTAAACAAAACCGAACTGTGTCTTACTACCTTAATAGATAAACATTTTTTTATGTATGTAAGTGCTTTGTATATTTCAAAACTTGATTATATTTGGAACAAAATGATGTTTGGCAATTTCTTTTAGGTCATATATAAGCCAAGTTGTGGCCAGTCAAAGTTGGAACCCTATTTTCACTTTTGACCGTAGTTTTGCAATATTTTTGAAAAGTATATCATATCATGGTGTCTTTGTGTTTCTTAGATGAAAATCAACATTTTTACACATTTTTGTTATTTATTGATAAAATAATTGACATTTACCTTTAATTGATTATTTTTAAAGTCCGGGGAGATTTTACCTATGAAATTAACACAGTTTGCAAAGTAAAGACCAAGTACGACAATTTTGAATATCGTGTTCCTAAGAGACAAAATCGTCACATTTTGCATAAAAATACGGAGTTCTGTTGAAAAAGTTCAGCAAATAAATAAGTATCCATACATCAATTTTATTTTAAAGAGATTTTGTCTATTTGGTCGTTTTCACCTATATAAAAACAGAAATGATGTAGCTGAAAAGTTGGCAAAACGTTACGTAACGTTTCGCTCGAAATTTTTTAAAATATGCTGTTTTGGTTGCTATGGCCTTTTTTCCAAGACAACTAATATTTTCCAATTTTTTTTAAACTAATCTGTTGTATATTTATTTAGCTTTAATTCACCAATTAACATGGGTATTTAGTTCGCGTTCAATGCTAGTATAATTGTTGACAATTACGTTAATGGTAGTAAAACACACTTCTAGGTAAAGCGTCAGAAACGTCCATAGTTTTGCAGCACCTATGCTTCTTCCAATAACTACTCTAAAACTATATTTAACCTTATAACACTTATCATACATCGTTGAAATCCTGACATTCCATAGATTATCTTCCAGTTAGTTGTTACTTGCAAAAATAAGATCTTTTCATTACAAACCGATAACTCCGAAAACAAATTATACATGAAAAAACACTAAAATTTACACATTTTTACCATAATTCAAGCCTAGATTAGACTCAAACCTGCACTAAATCCTCTATAGTGCTATACATGCTCTGAAAGTACATAAACCTGGCTGTTTATTAAAAGTAAAAAACCTTTACATCGACCGGCTTATTTTTTCAAGAAATGACGTCGCATTTTTTACCTTAAAAACAAGCATTAATAAAAACGTTCAAAAGATCGGTAAAATAAAAATGACACCATGCCGGAAAAGGGACGCTAAACTTCCGTTTTTTTGAATATTTTTATGTTTTGTCAAAAATGTTATCTCTGAAAGATTCCCTATCAGTTGAGCACACTTTCGTTACTTAATTATAAGGCATTCTTAATTTATAGCTACTTAAATTCGACCTTTGTATTTTACTTTAGAAATTCTAGGATGTCACTCTCCGAAACTAACTTGTAAACAAAACCGAACTGTGTCTTACTACCTTAATAGATAAACATTTTTTTATGTATGTAAGTGCTTTGTATATTTCAAAACTTGATTATATTTGGAACAAAATGATGTTTGGCAATTTCTTTTAGGTCATATATAAGCCAAGTTGTGGCCAGTCAAAGTTGGAACCCTATTTTCACTTTTGACCGTAGTTTTGCAATATTTTTGAAAAGTATATCATATCATGGTGTCTTTGTGTTTCTTAGATGAAAATCAACATTTTTACACATTTTTGTTATTTATTGATAAAATAATTGACATTTACCTTTTAATTGATTATTTTTTAAAGTCCGGGGAGATTTTACCTATGAAATTAACACAGTTTGCAAAGTAAAGACCAAGTACGACAATTTTGAATATCGTGTTCCTAAGAGACAAAATCGTCACATTTTGCATAAAAATACGGAGTTCTGTTGAAAAAGTTCAGCAAATAAATAAGTATCCATACATCAATTTTATTTTAAAGAGATTTTGTCTATTTGGTCGTTTTCACCTATATAAAAACAGAAATGATGTAGCTGAAAAGTTGGCAAAACGTTACGTAACGTTTTCGCTCGAAATTTTTAAAATATGCTGTTTTGGTTGCTATGGCCTTTTTTCCAAGACAACTAATATTTTCCAAATTTTTTTTAAACTAATCTGTTGTATATTTATTTAGCTTTAATTCCACCAATTAACATGGGTATTTAGTTCGCGTTCAATGCTAGTATAATTGTTGACAATTACGTTAATGGTAGTAAAACACACTTCTAGGTAAAGCGTCAGAAACGTCCATAGTTTTGCAGCACCTATGCTTCTTCCAATAACTACTCTAAAACTATATTTAACCTTATAAACACTTATCATACATCGTTGAAATCCTGACATTCCATAGATTATCTTCCAGTTAGTTGTTACTTGCAAAAATAAGATCTTTTCATTACAAACCGATAACTCCGAAAACAAATTATACATGAAAAAACACTAAAATTTACACATTTTTACCATAATTCAAGCCTAGATTAGACTCAAACCTGCACTAAATCCTCTATAGTGCTATACATGCTCTGAAAGTACATAAACCTGGCTGTTTATTAAAAGTAAAAAACCTTTACATCGACCGGCTTATTTTTTCAAGAAATGACGTCGCATTTTTTACCTTAAAAACAAGCATTAATAAAAACGTTCAAAAGATCGGTAAAATAAAAATGACACCATGCCGGAAAAGGGACGCTAAACTTCCGTTTTTTTGAATATTTTTATGTTTTGTCAAAAATGTTATCTCTGAAAGATTCCCTATCAGTTGAGCACACTTTCGTTACTTAATTATAAGGCATTCTTAATTTATAGCTACTTAAATTCGACCTTTGTATTTTACTTTAGAAATTCTAGGATGTCACTCTCCGAAACTAACTTGTAAACAAAACCGAACTGTGTCTTACTACCTTAATAGATAAACATTTTTTTATGTATGTAAGTGCTTTGTATATTTCAAAACTTGATTATATTTGGAACAAAATGATGTTTGGCAATTTCTTTTAGGTCATATATAAGCCAAGTTGTGGCCAGTCAAAGTTGGAACCCTATTTTCACTTTTGACCGTAGTTTTGCAATATTTTTGAAAAGTATATCATATCATGGTGTCTTTGTGTTTCTTAGATGAAAATCAACATTTTTACACATTTTTGTTATTTATTGATAAAATAATTGACATTTACCTTTTAATTGATTATTTTTTAAAGTCCGGGGAGATTTTACCTATGAAATTAACACAGTTTGCAAAGTAAAGACCAAGTACGACAATTTTGAATATCGTGTTCCTAAGAGACAAAATCGTCACATTTTGCATAAAAATACGGAGTTCTGTTGAAAAAGTTCAGCAAATAAATAAGTATCCATACATCAATTTTATTTTAAAGAGATTTTGTCTATTTGGTCGTTTTCACCTATATAAAAACAGAAATGATGTAGCTGAAAAGTTGGCAAAACGTTACGTAACGTTTTCGCTCGAAATTTTTAAAATATGCTGTTTTGGTTGCTATGGCCTTTTTTCCAAGACAACTAATATTTTCCAAATTTTTTTTAAACTAATCTGTTGTATATTTATTTAGCTTTAATTCCACCAATTAACATGGGTATTTAGTTCGCGTTCAATGCTAGTATAATTGTTGACAATTACGTTAATGGTAGTAAAACACACTTCTAGGTAAAGCGTCAGAAACGTCCATAGTTTTGCAGCACCTATGCTTCTTCCAATAACTACTCTAAAACTATATTTAACCTTATAAACACTTATCATACATCGTTGAAATCCTGACATTCCATAGATTATCTTCCAGTTAGTTGTTACTTGCAAAAATAAGATCTTTTCATTACAAACCGATAACTCCGAAAACAAATTATACATGAAAAAACACTAAAATTTACACATTTTTACCATAATTCAAGCCTAGATTAGACTCAAACCTGCACTAAATCCTCTATAGTGCTATACATGCTCTGAAAGTACATAAACCTGGCTGTTTATTAAAAGTAAAAAACCTTTACATCGACCGGCTTATTTTTTCAAGAAATGACGTCGCATTTTTTACCTTAAAAACAAGCATTAATAAAAACGTTCAAAAGATCGGTAAAATAAAAATGACACCATGCCGGAAAAGGGACGCTAAACTTCCGTTTTTTTGAATATTTTTATGTTTTGTCAAAAATGTTATCTCTGAAAGATTCCCTATCAGTTGAGCACACTTTCGTTACTTAATTATAAGGCATTCTTAATTTATAGCTACTTAAATTCGACCTTTGTATTTTACTTTAGAAATTCTAGGATGTCACTCTCCGAAACTAACTTGTAAACAAAACCGAACTGTGTCTTACTACCTTAATAGATAAACATTTTTTTATGTATGTAAGTGCTTTGTATATTTCAAAACTTGATTATATTTGGAACAAAATGATGTTTGGCAATTTCTTTTAGGTCATATATAAGCCAAGTTGTGGCCAGTCAAAGTTGGAACCCTATTTTCACTTTTGACCGTAGTTTTGCAATATTTTTGAAAAGTATATCATATCATGGTGTCTTTGTGTTTCTTAGATGAAAATCAACATTTTTACACATTTTTGTTATTTATTGATAAAATAATTGACATTTACCTTTTAATTGATTATTTTTTAAAGTCCGGGGAGATTTTACCTATGAAATTAACACAGTTTGCAAAGTAAAGACCAAGTACGACAATTTTGAATATCGTGTTCCTAAGAGACAAAATCGTCACATTTTGCATAAAAATACGGAGTTCTGTTGAAAAAGTTCAGCAAATAAATAAGTATCCATACATCAATTTTATTTTAAAGAGATTTTGTCTATTTGGTCGTTTTCACCTATATAAAAACAGAAATGATGTAGCTGAAAAGTTGGCAAAACGTTACGTAACGTTTTCGCTCGAAATTTTTAAAATATGCTGTTTTGGTTGCTATGGCCTTTTTTCCAAGACAACTAATATTTTCCAAATTTTTTTTAAACTAATCTGTTGTATATTTATTTAGCTTTAATTCCACCAATTAACATGGGTATTTAGTTCGCGTTCAATGCTAGTATAATTGTTGACAATTACGTTAATGGTAGTAAAACACACTTCTAGGTAAAGCGTCAGAAACGTCCATAGTTTTGCAGCACCTATGCTTCTTCCAATAACTACTCTAAAACTATATTTAACCTTATAAACACTTATCATACATCGTTGAAATCCTGACATTCCATAGATTATCTTCCAGTTAGTTGTTACTTGCAAAAATAAGATCTTTTCATTACAAACCGATAACTCCGAAAACAAATTATACATGAAAAAACACTAAAATTTACACATTTTTACCATAATTCAAGCCTAGATTAGACTCAAACCTGCACTAAATCCTCTATAGTGCTATACATGCTCTGAAAGTACATAAACCTGGCTGTTTATTAAAAGTAAAAAACCTTTACATCGACCGGCTTATTTTTTCAAGAAATGACGTCGCATTTTTTACCTTAAAAACAAGCATTAATAAAAACGTTCAAAAGATCGGTAAAATAAAAATGACACCATGCCGGAAAAGGGACGCTAAACTTCCGTTTTTTTGAATATTTTTATGTTTTGTCAAAAATGTTATCTCTGAAAGATTCCCTATCAGTTGAGCACACTTTCGTTACTTAATTATAAGGCATTCTTAATTTATAGCTACTTAAATTCGACCTTTGTATTTTACTTTAGAAATTCTAGGATGTCACTCTCCGAAACTAACTTGTAAACAAAACCGAACTGTGTCTTACTACCTTAATAGATAAACATTTTTTTATGTATGTAAGTGCTTTGTATATTTCAAAACTTGATTATATTTGGAACAAAATGATGTTTGGCAATTTCTTTTAGGTCATATATAAGCCAAGTTGTGGCCAGTCAAAGTTGGAACCCTATTTTCACTTTTGACCGTAGTTTTGCAATATTTTTGAAAAGTATATCATATCATGGTGTCTTTGTGTTTCTTAGATGAAAATCAACATTTTTACACATTTTTGTTATTTATTGATAAAATAATTGACATTTACCTTTTAATTGATTATTTTTTAAAGTCCGGGGAGATTTTACCTATGAAATTAACACAGTTTGCAAAGTAAAGACCAAGTACGACAATTTTGAATATCGTGTTCCTAAGAGACAAAATCGTCACATTTTGCATAAAAATACGGAGTTCTGTTGAAAAAGTTCAGCAAATAAATAAGTATCCATACATCAATTTTATTTTAAAGAGATTTTGTCTATTTGGTCGTTTTCACCTATATAAAAACAGAAATGATGTAGCTGAAAAGTTGGCAAAACGTTACGTAACGTTTTCGCTCGAAATTTTTAAAATATGCTGTTTTGGTTGCTATGGCCTTTTTTCCAAGACAACTAATATTTTCCAAATTTTTTTTAAACTAATCTGTTGTATATTTATTTAGCTTTAATTCCACCAATTAACATGGGTATTTAGTTCGCGTTCAATGCTAGTATAATTGTTGACAATTACGTTAATGGTAGTAAAACACACTTCTAGGTAAAGCGTCAGAAACGTCCATAGTTTTGCAGCACCTATGCTTCTTCCAATAACTACTCTAAAACTATATTTAACCTTATAAACACTTATCATACATCGTTGAAATCCTGACATTCCATAGATTATCTTCCAGTTAGTTGTTACTTGCAAAAATAAGATCTTTTCATTACAAACCGATAACTCCGAAAACAAATTATACATGAAAAAACACTAAAATTTACACATTTTTACCATAATTCAAGCCTAGATTAGACTCAAACCTGCACTAAATCCTCTATAGTGCTATACATGCTCTGAAAGTACATAAACCTGGCTGTTTATTAAAAGTAAAAAACCTTTACATCGACCGGCTTATTTTTTCAAGAAATGACGTCGCATTTTTTACCTTAAAAACAAGCATTAATAAAAACGTTCAAAAGATCGGTAAAATAAAAATGACACCATGCCGGAAAAGGGACGCTAAACTTCCGTTTTTTTGAATATTTTTATGTTTTGTCAAAAATGTTATCTCTGAAAGATTCCCTATCAGTTGAGCACACTTTCGTTACTTAATTATAAGGCATTCTTAATTTATAGCTACTTAAATTCGACCTTTGTATTTTACTTTAGAAATTCTAGGATGTCACTCTCCGAAACTAACTTGTAAACAAAACCGAACTGTGTCTTACTACCTTAATAGATAAACATTTTTTTATGTATGTAAGTGCTTTGTATATTTCAAAACTTGATTATATTTGGAACAAAATGATGTTTGGCAATTTCTTTTAGGTCATATATAAGCCAAGTTGTGGCCAGTCAAAGTTGGAACCCTATTTTCACTTTTGACCGTAGTTTTGCAATATTTTTGAAAAGTATATCATATCATGGTGTCTTTGTGTTTCTTAGATGAAAATCAACATTTTTACACATTTTTGTTATTTATTGATAAAATAATTGACATTTACCTTTTAATTGATTATTTTTTAAAGTCCGGGGAGATTTTACCTATGAAATTAACACAGTTTGCAAAGTAAAGACCAAGTACGACAATTTTGAATATCGTGTTCCTAAGAGACAAAATCGTCACATTTTGCATAAAAATACGGAGTTCTGTTGAAAAAGTTCAGCAAATAAATAAGTATCCATACATCAATTTTATTTTAAAGAGATTTTGTCTATTTGGTCGTTTTCACCTATATAAAAACAGAAATGATGTAGCTGAAAAGTTGGCAAAACGTTACGTAACGTTTTCGCTCGAAATTTTTAAAATATGCTGTTTTGGTTGCTATGGCCTTTTTTCCAAGACAACTAATATTTTCCAAATTTTTTTTAAACTAATCTGTTGTATATTTATTTAGCTTTAATTCCACCAATTAACATGGGTATTTAGTTCGCGTTCAATGCTAGTATAATTGTTGACAATTACGTTAATGGTAGTAAAACACACTTCTAGGTAAAGCGTCAGAAACGTCCATAGTTTTGCAGCACCTATGCTTCTTCCAATAACTACTCTAAAACTATATTTAACCTTATAAACACTTATCATACATCGTTGAAATCCTGACATTCCATAGATTATCTTCCAGTTAGTTGTTACTTGCAAAAATAAGATCTTTTCATTACAAACCGATAACTCCGAAAACAAATTATACATGAAAAAACACTAAAATTTACACATTTTTACCATAATTCAAGCCTAGATTAGACTCAAACCTGCACTAAATCCTCTATAGTGCTATACATGCTCTGAAAGTACATAAACCTGGCTGTTTATTAAAAGTAAAAAACCTTTACATCGACCGGCTTATTTTTTCAAGAAATGACGTCGCATTTTTTACCTTAAAAACAAGCATTAATAAAAACGTTCAAAAGATCGGTAAAATAAAAATGACACCATGCCGGAAAAGGGACGCTAAACTTCCGTTTTTTTGAATATTTTTATGTTTTGTCAAAAATGTTATCTCTGAAAGATTCCCTATCAGTTGAGCACACTTTCGTTACTTAATTATAAGGCATTCTTAATTTATAGCTACTTAAATTCGACCTTTGTATTTTACTTTAGAAATTCTAGGATGTCACTCTCCGAAACTAACTTGTAAACAAAACCGAACTGTGTCTTACTACCTTAATAGATAAACATTTTTTTATGTATGTAAGTGCTTTGTATATTTCAAAACTTGATTATATTTGGAACAAAATGATGTTTGGCAATTTCTTTTAGGTCATATATAAGCCAAGTTGTGGCCAGTCAAAGTTGGAACCCTATTTTCACTTTTGACCGTAGTTTTGCAATATTTTTGAAAAGTATATCATATCATGGTGTCTTTGTGTTTCTTAGATGAAAATCAACATTTTTACACATTTTTGTTATTTATTGATAAAATAATTGACATTTACCTTTTAATTGATTATTTTTTAAAGTCCGGGGAGATTTTACCTATGAAATTAACACAGTTTGCAAAGTAAAGACCAAGTACGACAATTTTGAATATCGTGTTCCTAAGAGACAAAATCGTCACATTTTGCATAAAAATACGGAGTTCTGTTGAAAAAGTTCAGCAAATAAATAAGTATCCATACATCAATTTTATTTTAAAGAGATTTTGTCTATTTGGTCGTTTTCACCTATATAAAAACAGAAATGATGTAGCTGAAAAGTTGGCAAAACGTTACGTAACGTTTTCGCTCGAAATTTTTAAAATATGCTGTTTTGGTTGCTATGGCCTTTTTTCCAAGACAACTAATATTTTCCAAATTTTTTTTAAACTAATCTGTTGTATATTTATTTAGCTTTAATTCCACCAATTAACATGGGTATTTAGTTCGCGTTCAATGCTAGTATAATTGTTGACAATTACGTTAATGGTAGTAAAACACACTTCTAGGTAAAGCGTCAGAAACGTCCATAGTTTTGCAGCACCTATGCTTCTTCCAATAACTACTCTAAAACTATATTTAACCTTAT
Source organism: Arcuatula senhousia (assembly GCA_963971305.1). Classification (NCBI taxonomy): domain Eukaryota; kingdom Metazoa; phylum Mollusca; class Bivalvia; order Mytilida; family Mytilidae; genus Arcuatula; species Arcuatula senhousia. The sequence goes on from CAXARO010001527.1 coordinate 30,037, forward strand.
AAACACTTATCATACATCGTTGAAATCCTGACATTCCATAGATTATCTTCCAGTTAGTTGTTACTTGCAAAAATAAGATCTTTTCATTACAAACCGATAACTCCGAAAACAAATTATACATGAAAAAACACTAAAATTTACACATTTTTACCATAATTCAAGCCTAGATTAGACTCAAACCTGCACTAAATCCTCTATAGTGCTATACATGCTCTGAAAGTACATAAACCTGGCTGTTTATTAAAAGTAAAAAACCTTTACATCGACCGGCTTATTTTTTCAAGAAATGACGTCGCATTTTTTACCTTAAAAACAAGCATTAATAAAAACGTTCAAAAGATCGGTAAAATAAAAATGACACCATGCCGGAAAAGGGACGCTAAACTTCCGTTTTTTTGAATATTTTTATGTTTTGTCAAAAATGTTATCTCTGAAAGATTCCCTATCAGTTGAGCACACTTTCGTTACTTAATTATAAGGCATTCTTAATTTATAGCTACTTAAATTCGACCTTTGTATTTTACTTTAGAAATTCTAGGATGTCACTCTCCGAAACTAACTTGTAAACAAAACCGAACTGTGTCTTACTACCTTAATAGATAAACATTTTTTTATGTATGTAAGTGCTTTGTATATTTCAAAACTTGATTATATTTGGAACAAAATGATGTTTGGCAATTTCTTTTAGGTCATATATAAGCCAAGTTGTGGCCAGTCAAAGTTGGAACCCTATTTTCACTTTTGACCGTAGTTTTGCAATATTTTTGAAAAGTATATCATATCATGGTGTCTTTGTGTTTCTTAGATGAAAATCAACATTTTTACACATTTTTGTTATTTATTGATAAAATAATTGACATTTACCTTTTAATTGATTATTTTTTAAAGTCCGGGGAGATTTTACCTATGAAATTAACACAGTTTGCAAAGTAAAGACCAAGTACGACAATTTTGAATATCGTGTTCCTAAGAGACAAAATCGTCACATTTTGCATAAAAATACGGAGTTCTGTTGAAAAAGTTCAGCAAATAAATAAGTATCCATACATCAATTTTATTTTAAAGAGATTTTGTCTATTTGGTCGTTTTCACCTATATAAAAACAGAAATGATGTAGCTGAAAAGTTGGCAAAACGTTACGTAACGTTTTCGCTCGAAATTTTTAAAATATGCTGTTTTGGTTGCTATGGCCTTTTTTCCAAGACAACTAATATTTTCCAAATTTTTTTTAAACTAATCTGTTGTATATTTATTTAGCTTTAATTCCACCAATTAACATGGGTATTTAGTTCGCGTTCAATGCTAGTATAATTGTTGACAATTACGTTAATGGTAGTAAAACACACTTCTAGGTAAAGCGTCAGAAACGTCCATAGTTTTGCAGCACCTATGCTTCTTCCAATAACTACTCTAAAACTATATTTAACCTTATAAACACTTATCATACATCGTTGAAATCCTGACATTCCATAGATTATCTTCCAGTTAGTTGTTACTTGCAAAAATAAGATCTTTTCATTACAAACCGATAACTCCGAAAACAAATTATACATGAAAAAACACTAAAATTTACACATTTTTACCATAATTCAAGCCTAGATTAGACTCAAACCTGCACTAAATCCTCTATAGTGCTATACATGCTCTGAAAGTACATAAACCTGGCTGTTTATTAAAAGTAAAAAACCTTTACATCGACCGGCTTATTTTTTCAAGAAATGACGTCGCATTTTTTACCTTAAAAACAAGCATTAATAAAAACGTTCAAAAGATCGGTAAAATAAAAATGACACCATGCCGGAAAAGGGACGCTAAACTTCCGTTTTTTTGAATATTTTTATGTTTTGTCAAAAATGTTATCTCTGAAAGATTCCCTATCAGTTGAGCACACTTTCGTTACTTAATTATAAGGCATTCTTAATTTATAGCTACTTAAATTCGACCTTTGTATTTTACTTTAGAAATTCTAGGATGTCACTCTCCGAAACTAACTTGTAAACAAAACCGAACTGTGTCTTACTACCTAACAGGAAGTATATAAGCTACAGATCTGGAAAGCGGCATCCCACCATATAAGACCCTTACCTGAAGCTGCATACCAAATATCTAAAGCTTATGAAAAATAGTAGCTGAGAAATCTTATACGAAAATGTTTTCCATTTTTGACCCTAAAAAAAATCTAAGTCGGTTGGTTACACAGGAAGTAGGTAAACAACAGACCTGAAAACGCATCCCACCAGATGAGACCCCTACCTGAATCTGCATACCAAATATCGAAAGCATACGATAAATAGTAGCTGAGAAATCTGTTACATAAAAGTGTGACGGACGGGCGCACACAAACACGCACGGACGGACGCCCGGCATTTCTATATCCCCGCACCGTGTTCCGGCGGGGGCAAAAAAAATAGATGCTTTCCAGAAATTGAAAATTGTCTTCTTATAGGAAGCATGAGGACGAAACAAAGAGGTATTCGAATGTCAGAAAATCAATTAATCGATACAAACCAAATCAACACAAGCAAACGGATGACATAAAAACACACAATACAACCACAACAGCACGAACTTTAAAAGTCGTAACGAAATTGAATTCAGTGCTCAGGAAGGGTAAGCAGGAAAATGCGAAATAAGTCCAATTGAATAATGAACCAAAAATAATTACACAACTGGTATTTCGTACATATAACAGTTCTTACTCGATTGGCTTTACATCTCATACTTCAATGATTGCTGTGTCGAAAGTAATTTCAGTGAAAGTTGAATTTGCAATTTTTTCCCCACAGTATAAGATTTTTATATGAGTTATTAAACAAAGGTACCCAGCAGGCACACAACGTTGAATCAATGTTGAAACAACGTTGATTTTCAACCTCAATTAAACGTTGATTTTATGTTTGATTTTGAAAATTCGAATCAACGTTGAAAATACAACGTTGATTTTTCAACATTTATTCAACGTTGATTTTTCAACGAATATTCAACGTTGATTTTTCAACATTTATTAAATGTTGTTTATTATATTTTGATAAATTTTATATTGCCATATCGAAATTTGATTTTGATATTTTCACCTCTTTCCTTATAAGGTTAGCCATATTCCTTGACTTGTTGGTCAATCCCAATGCCACAACAAATCAAACGCGTGAAGATAGAACAATTATACAAAATGTGCTCAAACAAATGCAAAAAACCCTTTTGGATAGAACAAACCTATCAGAACCTGACAACAAGAACACAAGAATGCAATATGGTATTTCTATATCATAGGGTTTTTATTTCCTTGTTAAACTGAGTTGCAATTATGTTTGTTGTTATCATGTATACTTATTCAACATTTCCTGTAAACTTATATACTGGGAAAAAGCTAAAAGCAATAGTTTAATTCAGTGTAGAAAAAGCATTACTTCGAAATCATATTTATTCCAAAAAAGGGGACTTCACAATGAGGTGAAACAGTTTTCTTTTAAATTTATTTGATTTAACTAAATTAAACTTAAACATTATACTCCAAGACTTAGTCCCAAAAATATTATTTAATCACTTTATAGTCTATAATCATTCCTCCAGTTTAGCATCCATAATTTACACTCAATCTGTTTTCATCACCAATGTTTCTGAGGTAAAGACTTCTGAAAAAATATGTAAAAAGATCCATTCAAACAAGCTTAAAACAAGGGGTTTATACTTGTTAACCTCTCGACTGGTTATTGTACTTGTCATTTTTTTCACATTTTGTAAAACCGATTCTTTCAATTGAAGCCAAGAAATCTATTTCTTAATCATGACATTTTTCCTTTTGCTCCTCAAAATATGTTTGCACTGAAATCAGGAAATTTATGAACAACTGCAAGAAAATTTATAGCAAAACTTACAGCGTTATTTGATTATACTTTTGAGTTTTATTGAAAATGTGCGCAAAGGTCCACGCTTTTACACACTAATAAAACTAAAAAAAATGCATTCAATGTATATAATTACATTTTGATAAAATATATTAAATGTTTGCACAGAAAATTGCACAAAATTTATGGTTTTTCTTTTTTGAAATTACTCTGAGCAAGTCGTTGTTAAGGTGATACGTGCTGGTGAGTTTCATCGAGTAATAAAACTGCATTAATAACCGATCGAAATTGTCGTTATGAATTAGAATGTAATCATAGCTGTGTAACAAATCTAAAATCTATCACAAAAATGTTATCAGTCAAACGGACGGACAAGGTGATTGTCATCAAGCCCCCTCAGTGCTAGTGCTACATACACACGGACTACATTTAACAAAGATGAAATCATAGCCAACCATAGCTCCTTTATGTCCTCTTTCAATATTCCAATGAAAGAGGAACATAAAGAGTTACCATATTTGTACTGGATACCTAAACTTCACAAAAATCCGTACAAAGAAAGGTATATAGCTGGATCTTCATCATGTTCAACTACAGAGCTGTCCGTTCATTTAACTAAAATCTTGTCTGCTGTCAAAGAAGGTCAACAAGCATACTGCGACACTATTTATAATCGTAGTGGAATTAACCATATGTGGATTTTGAAAAACTCAAAAGATTTGTTAGATCATTTTAAATCTAGATCATTTTCTGAGGTTCACTCTTTGAAAACGTTCGATTTTTCAACTTTATACACTACCTTGCCACACGAAAAACTAAAATGTCGCCTGAAAAAACTTCTCGAAAAAGCCTTTTCAAACTCAAGGAATTTTGTTGTTTTGGGTTATAATTCTACATTCTTTTCCAAAACATCTTTCAAAGATAAAATTTGTTACACACTGGAACAAGTTTGCAGTATGCTTGATTTCCTCATTGACAACATATTTGTCACCTTCGGAGGAGAGATTTTTCAACAACAAATCGGCATTCCAATGGGCACAAACTGTGCTCCTCTCCTCGCCGATTTGTTTTTATACTCTTACGAGACTGAATTTCTTCAGGGACTCGTAAAGGACAAGAAGATGAAAGAGGCACGGTCATTTAATCTTACATTTAGATATATTGATGATGTCCTTTCTGTCAATAACACTTCATTTGGTAGTTGGATTCCTTCAATATATCCTCCGGAATTGGAGATTAAAGAGACCACCGAATCTAATTGCTTCACGTCTTTCTTGGATTTGCACCTCGAATGTGACCCAGGTGGTCATCTCAGTACAAAAATTTACGATAAACGAGACGATTTTAATTTTCAAATTATTAATTTTCCTAATCTACAGAGCAATATACCTACTTCTCCTGCATACGGTGTTTATATTTCTCAACTTATTCGATATGCCAGAGCTTGCACACATTTCACAGATTTTTTGATCAGACACCGGTTTCTTCGTGACCGACTTTTGAAGCAGGGCTATAAGAAAATACGTCTCATACGATCACTTAAAAAATTCTTTCTTCGTTATCAGCCACTAGTAGAAAAGTTCAAAATTGAGTTAAAAGATATGATAGTTAATTGTTTTAATTCACGGCCAGGACCCTACGTCACACGCAAGGATACCGTTTCCAGTTTTTACCGAGATTTCGGTCCGCCTCAAGGTAAGTTGACACTTGGTTCTACATGATAACAAATATATACAGGAAATTTTTCTATCGCATTTGGTGGCACCAAACTCCAGCTACTTTATCGCTATAGTCGGCCTCTTAAATGTGCTTTGTTCTATGCAAACACCTCTGTACAGTTCAGAAATCGAGCAAGGATACAGTTTGCATTTTATGCCGATTTTTATCAAGCTGTTGTTTCTTCCATAGTTCAAAGATATTTGCAGTGTGTATTTTGTTACAAACCAACCAGAATGAAAATGTATGAGCAAAGGTCCTCTTTTGCATGTAAACAAGGTCTTATGTAAATTACAAATGGCAAAGTCGTAAAATGATACCGCTCACACCCGATCAATTCACGGATACCGTTTGCATTGTTAATGCATATTTTTAAAAAGTATATATAAAACTCTTTAATATCCTGCACTTTATCGAACTTCAAATCCCCTTAATAAATAAAAATTATAAAATAACAATGTAGCTTAAACATATTTATAATCTATTTTCATCTTTCAAAGTTTAAAATGTGCATGCGTACCAAGTTCCTGTTTAAATCTATATCGGAGACCGAGTTGCAAGAATTGGCTTCTTCTGGTCGGACTGCTAAAATCATAAATTATATGAGATGCACTTAAAAGTGTACGTTGCATAACTTAACTCCATAACAACTGAAAAGGTTCGTGGTTCGATATCCGTTTGATGTGAAAAATGAATGAACCGATTTTCCAACCGACATTATATGCAATACAGGTAGTCTACATAAGAAACAAAATATTGTTACCTGCGTATTTTTAACATTAATTTACCAACGATTCTTAGAAATACAGGGTATAGCTGGGACTGAAAGGAAGTGAAGGAATAATTTCGGTAGAGGGTCTGGGGCTGCTCAAAGCCCCCAGTAGGTCCAGGGAAGCGAAGCCCCTGGAAGCTTCAGAGAGATAGCGTTAAGAGCATCATACTAGACCTGTCCTGGATTATATCAGTTGACAGTTTCAGTCCCAAAATCTTAGTTTTTTTTATTGAACGGGACCAATATCCAACACGACTTATTAGATTAGATAAACTAGATTTACCCGACAAAAAATATTGCCTTCCGTGCAGGGCCCGGAAGGATATAGGCCCGCAGCAGCGTTAAGGTTGTCAATTAAAGTCCAATAAAAGCGTATAGAAACCTGACATCGGGTTAGGCCCGACTTAGCCCACAAAGCGACTTCGGATTTGTGCCCCAGGTTGTTGAATGGGACAGCCCTGTCAAAATATATGCCGGGGTCGTCAGGCTATAAAGCGGAAAACCTGACCGCGTACACTATCAAATACATGTCATATAATCTATGATCAGAACAAGCAAATTCAAGTAACTCTGATATAAAATAAGTAGGGGACTTGGTATGCACATTTTTAATTTTGAGAGATGAAAAATTAATTCTGTTTAAGTAACATTGATATTTCAACATTTTATTTAAGGGGAAATTAGAAGTTCGATTAAGTGCAGGATAAAGAGTTTTATATATACTTTAAATAAAAAGCTACGCCAAGCGCAGCATGATACGACCGCAACAAGTTGAACCCTGTACATTGGAGGCCCCATATGGATAGTCTATTGCTTTGGTCACATGCAGCCCATGGTGAACTTACAAAGATTTTTTACACATGCATCCTATGGTGGACTTTAAAATGCATATTTGACACATATATATTTACAATATCATTTAATAGAAAAAATCTTATTTCTAAATTCATTGACATTTTTGACACAATTAAGCCCCTTTTGGCCCTTTTTTAAAAAAGGTTAGGACCACAAACGCCAAATGCAATAAAAAGCTTCCTTCCGTGTATATAATCATCATATTTAAACTTCATAACAATGGGCTGGCCCACTACAGCTAAATTTCTTGTGTAAAACCATTTGCCTTGACCAACTTTAAAAAAGGTTTTTTTTTGCCCCTTCGACCCCTTATATCTCAAAAACAGTAAGAGATATTGCAAATCTGATTGAAAAATGCAGGCAGGGATTTTCACAAGGATTCCAATGAAAAAAAGGTTTTGAAAATCGGAATACAAATAAAAAAGTTGATTTTTGGGGTGTGGTCCGTCTTTGGCCCCCTGTAGCAATGTAACAGTTCAATATACATCAAAACCATGGACACATTTTGTTGACAGAATTTAATGAGGAATTCAATAAAAAAAGAATTTTCAAAATCAAATGAATAATAAACATTCTACAAAAGTTTTGTCAATACACCCGTTTTAGCCCCTTTTGGTCCTTTTTTCCAAAACGGTAGGGGCCACCAACCCTAAATACAATAGAAGCCTTCCTCTAGTGGTAACAAACATCATATCAAAATTTCATAACAACTGGTCAATATTTACTCAAGTTATCGCACGGAAACCAAATGTCCCCAGACGACGACGACAACGACAACGACGACAACGACGACAACGACGACATCGCCATAACATGATACGATCGGAAAAAATTTGCGGTCGTATAAAAATTATGCATTTACAATGCAAACGGTATCCGAGAATTGATCGGGTGTGAACGGTATCATTTTAAGACTTTGCCATTTGTAATTAACAAAAGACCTTGTTTACATGCAAAAGAGGACCTTTGCTCATACATTTTTATTCTGGTGGGTTTGCAACAAAATATACACTGCAAATATCTTTGTACTATGGAAAAAGCAACAGCTTAATAAAAATCGGCATAAAATGCAAACTGTATCCTTGCTCGGTTTCTGAACTGTACAGAGGTGTTTGCATAGAACAAAGCACATTTAAGAGGCCGACGATAGCGATAAAGTAGCTGGAGTTTGGTGCCACCAAATGCGCTAGAAGAATTTCCTGTATATATTTGTTATCATGTAGAACCAAGTGTCAACTTACCTTGAGGCGGACCGAAATCTCGGTAAAAACTGGAAACGGTATCCTTGCGTGTGACGTAGGGTCCTGGCCGTGTAATTAGTGTTTGACTGGTCTGCTGTACTGAGATGATCACCTCAATATCCCTATTGTGTCTCACAACTATGTTGTGTTCTATGGTCATTACCGGATCCTAAGATCGCAATGGAAGAGGGAGGTTTGGCGCCATAAAACCTGGTTTAACCCACCATTTCGTTTGAAATGCCTGTACCAAGTCAGGACCATTGCGATCCACCAGTTCTCCGGTATGACTGATTCGTTTTTGTCATTTTCTCTGGACTATGAGATTGATCATTCAAGTTCGGTAGTTTTGTTATTACCTTTATTTATTAGAAGTATGCATTTAAATTGGATGTTAAAACAAACCAGCTCTTAAAGTCGTGTTTACATGTTTCTAGTTGCATACATGGTGCTAGCACTTGAAAATTAAAATTTGAAATTAATAATTGGGTCAACATTATTATAAAGAGAAAAATGTTTAACAAAGGTAAACAATTATTCTTATGTATTTCTAAAGGAATTTGGGAACAGGTTCATCTTTCATCAAAAAAATGTTTCAGTTATCATAATGATAGTTAAATAATATTTAACTTACCGCTTAGAAATTTTATCTGTTTTTCATCCATTTCGTTAATTGCTCTACTCTGATATCTGACATGTGTGTAGATTCTGACAGCTGTAAAATATACACAGCTTCACTTATCAGTGATATCTATTACACATAATCTTAAGATAACGACATGCACACTTATTCAATGGCTAATGATACGCATGATATTTTGACTGGGAACAACAGGATGTGTGACCTTTTCAACGACCGTTCCCTTAATTAAATTGTAATTATCTCAATGCAATGTTTATAAATATATGTACATACGTTTAACACAATTCAATATGTTAAAAGTTATAACAATATATACTTCAAAACTTCTCTTTAAATATTATCATAAAAAGGATTTTGAAAACTGAAATGGTTTATGTTTGTTTTGCTGGCTATGGAATTTCTACAACCAGGAGATCCTTTGAAAGAGAAATATATATTGTCCAATATAAATGCTACAAACTGTAATTTATTTCAATATATCTTTAACATGTTTAAATAACTTACCTTCCATTCATTCAAAATCCAAACAGCCGCCAAATTTTAAACCGTCATATGGCTGTTATCACTAGTTTTATCTTTCAACGCATGCGCGAATGAAAATAAAAAAAAAGAAACAAAAAGAAAAACCAAACAATTATTCAATCGACGATTGATCTAGATTTATAAAAAAAAAGTTTGATATTGAAAATAAACTTCATGTACATGTATACAATAAAGTTGATCAAAAATATCACTTTTTAAATTTAATTAAAATCGATAGAAAAAAACTTATGAAATATGTTGAATTCACAACTTTGTTTCAACGTTGAATATATGTTATCCTTTCAACGTTGAAACAACAACATGGTTTCAATGTTTAATAAATGTTGACATCTTCAACGTTGAACATTTAATGTTGAATCAATGTTGAATCAATGGTTACTCTTCAACGTTGATACATCAACGTTGATTCAACATTTAATAAATGTTTATCATTTTTCAACCTGATTTCAACGTTTATTCAACGTTGCGTGCCTGGTGGGTATAGTCCATTTGAGTTCCATAAATCAACGAAAATTCTTTTAATTTTTTTTGTCTCTCAAATAAAATTAATTTTTTAAACACAAATAAACTTTTTATTAGTATACGAACTCTAATAACAAAACCAAGATGTTATCTTCTAAAACAAAACAGTTTTCTACGGAAGCCCTGGAGGGACATTTTGAGTTATGAGTTAGGAGTTAAGAATTAGGAGTTACAACTTACTACTTAGCACTTATTTCTTATGACTTATTTGTTTTTTTTTCCTTTATACTTTTTCAGGTCTGGATTTTGCAACTTGGAGGGGGGTGTTGCTACATTGGAACAATATCGTCTTTTTGCTTGGTCCCACGTACATTAAAGTTTACGCGTAGGCTTTAAGCACTTTTCTCTGAAGCTGAAAATGTAATTAAGACCTTAATTTATACTGTTGTGCCAACACTCATACACAAGTATAGCCCTAGCTTTTTGAATGGTACTAAAAATAAAAATAGAAGGATATGGAGTAGGCATGAATGACACAGAATCCGTAAGTACATGTTGATATGAACAAAAGCAAAAGAAACAGCACTTATTTATCTTCCCAACAATGATAGAACTTACACCTACAAATGTTTGGTCATTCCTACAGCAGGAGTCGAACTCATGCTGAAATATCTACGAGAATACTGTTGTGACTATGTATGTGGCGTCTTGAACCACCTTATAAGGTTGCTAAATGCTATATAAAAAGCAGCTTTTGGTGATCAAATAATATTTTCTCGTGAATAAAATTAACAAGCGTTAGGGTCTGTGTCTAGGAATATATTTTTATCTATTTCTTGACAGTGTGCGTATAAAAAGTCTTAATCTCATTGTGACTGTACAACTATTTATATATACAGACGAGTATCAATTTTAATACATGTTTATACACATGTAACATTAAATAAGGGGAAATACGCCACTTTGCTAGGCTGCAGGGTTCAACATAAACAAAAGCCCTAATCCTAATTTGGGTATGAAAACTATCTAAAAAATACACAGGTATACTTATAGAAAATTAAAATAAAAACATTTCTTCAATACTAATTGTTGTTTCGCATTTCATATTTATTAATTATCGGTAACTTTCCGCTAAGATCTATGATCTTTTTATCAGAACAGCGAGCCTGGTAAAAATGGGCTGGTCGTCTTTGATCCGGATGCGAGACGCGGGTATACCTCGAATCGACCTATCAAATTTAATATTTGTTAGTACTTTATACAAATAAGTAATAACAAATAAGTATTAAGTAATAACAAATAAGTAATAAGTAATAACAAATAAGTAATAAGTAATAACAAATAAGTAATAAGTATTTACAAATAAGAAATAACAAATAAGTAATAAGAAATAACAAGTAAGTAATAACAAATAAGAAATAAGTAATAACAAATAAGTATTAAGTAATAACAACTATGTCTCAATTAATGTTGATATTTAAGTTGAATGGTCGATTGAGAGGCATATTTTTAGGGGGTACCCCCGCTTCTTCGCAAGAGGATAAAAAAACGGGTGGCCCCAAGAGGTTCACTGTCCTCATAAAAATTATAGATTTTAACAAAACGTTACCGATAGTTAATAAAAATATAGTGTTTTTATAAGAATACATGACTTGTGCATTGCCGTTTTAGATAGTGTTCATATCTACAATCCACAAATATTAAAATTCATACTCGTCTGAATGAGGAAATATTTGTATAGTGAGGTCAAAATTTTTATAACCAAACAAAATAATAGATAAAAGATATAGTTCTAATCAACGAGAAAATAAAATTTGGTCAGCAAGAGCTACTTTTTATAGAGCCTAAAGCTTGCTGGAAAGGTGGTCTAAGACGCCATAAATATAGTCACAACTGCTGTTGACTATATTCTCATAGATATTGCAGCATGTAGGTGTAAGTTCTATCATTGCTGGGAAGATATATAAGTGCTGTTTCTTTAGCTTTTGTTCATATCAATATGTACGGACGGATTCTGTGTCATTCATGTGTACTCCATATCCTTCTATTCTAATTTTTAGTATCATTTAAAAGGCTAGGGCTATACTTGTGTACGAGTGTTGGCACACCAGTATAAAAGGTCTTATGATCGTTATATTTTCAGCTTCAGAGAAAAGTGCTTTAAGCCTACGCGTAAACTTTAATGTACGTAGGACCAAGCAAAAAGACGATATTGTTCCAATGTAGCAACCCCCCCCCCCCCCCCCAAGTTGCAAAATCCAGACCTGAAAAAAGTGTTAAGAAAAAACAAATAATCATAAGAAATAAGTGCTAAGTAGTAAGTTGTAACTCCTAACTCTTAACTCAAAATGTCCCTCCAGGGCTTCCGTAGTTTTCTATATGGTCTAATGCTAAATATTTCACCAATTTTAATAATACCTAAAATGGTGTGTTTATCTGACGGAACAGCCAGGTGTTGGGCCCACCTGAACATAATTGAAAGGACTAACAATAGGAGATTAGATGACCAATTAGCTCCACAAAGGGGTTTTCAAGGTATACGGAGCAAATGCTATTCCTGGTCACTAGGTTGTACTCCCATGGATTTCTATGAATTTTTGGTCCATTTTTACATTTAAGGTCTATGGAAAACATTTTTATTAATCATGCAAAAATTTTGAAATTGTTTGCCTGAGTTCGTATGCCATTAAAAAGTCATGACATATCAAATTAGTTCAAATATTTTGCAAGACGTAAATTTACAAGCCATTTTTCGTTGATTTATAAAACTCAAACTGACTATAACA
>CAXARO010001528.1:0-86877 GCA_963971305.1 Arcuatula senhousia
CAATTTTCTGAGCAACTTCAAATCACAGTGGTTTGAAATATGGTATATGGCTTCAGTATGAGATCCTTTACTGGAGTACTGAAATGAGGTCTTCTGGATATCTACTTTCTATTTACCAACTTCATCAATTTTCAAGAATACTGGTCAAATGTTGAAAATTTTCGGAACGTTTTTCTCCACCACTATAATAATCATTACAGGGATTTTTGGTATATGATTCAAGATGAGGTCCTTTATTGTGAGTACCGAAATGAGGTTTGTCAGATATTTATTTCCTGTTTTCCGACATAGTTAATTTTGAAGAGGGTGGGGATATTTTGAGTGAGCAGTAGCTCACATATTCCTTGCTTTTTGTAGAACACTCACAATTTTGTCATGATTATAGATAATGGGATGTGGGATAAGTGTAGACAACACAATCCAAAATGAAAAGCAGCCAAAATCCTTAAATATGACTAGTGGTTGCTGCTTGCCATTTGGTAAATATTCCTAGATTAAAACAGTTACTATAATGCATACTATTCAAAACCAATCCTGTCAAAGAAAGACCCTCTTTCAAACAAAAGAAGGCAAGTATAAAAATAATAACAGTAAAATCAAGTTGATTAAGGTTCATCTTTACACTTCGGAAAAAATGACTGATATTCTACGTCTTTTTTCAGTCTATGTGGAGCTAAAACAACCCATTCAATTGCTTAATAAGGCGTAGCAGCGTCTAGATAAATATTTTTTGCATAAACTTTTAGTATTTTTGTACGTGTACACTTGATCCGTTTTGCCGGGGCATTTTCTTTGCGTTTTTCAGTTCACCCAAATATAGCCAAATTTCAACAAGGCACAGGATACGGTTACGGCAAATTTGGGCAAAACCGTAACAAGAAGAAATTCTTATAAGCTGGCAACCGGCTCCCTACTGTTCAGATAACAGCGGGGTACCAGCCTAAAATTCTTATTGTTACGGCAAAGACGAAAATCGGGAACGGGTGACGGGACGGAGAACGAAACATTTACCATCGTAACAATAAGAATTTTCTTATTATTACGGCACTTATAATTACGGCTAATCGATATTGTGACGATGTGAAATAAAGAGTGACACAAAATTTATTTATTCATATAAACTCCTTCTTGCTCATAAATGCAATTCTTGAATCTTGCAAATCTTGTACCGCCATTTTTTAAGGTAATCATGTTGAGTAAATAACCAAAATGTGGGGAATTGCATGGGATGTACTAAAATCATAATAATAATAAGATGTCTTAAAAACTTTTTTAAAAGTTTAAATTCAAAATTCATAGGAATTTTAATTTCCCATGGTAAAAATGAAAATACCATGGGAATGTGCCATTTTCCCATGGGATTTCCCGAAAATCCCATGGTAAATATAATTATCACATGGGAATATTTTGTCCCATGGTAATTAAAAAATCCCATGGAAAAATTGTAATTCCCATGGGCGAAAATTAAATCCCATGGGAGAAATAAAATCCCATGGGAGCAAATTAAATCCAATGGGAGATTTAAAAAATCCCATAGGAGAAATAGATATCCACGGGAGATTTAAATTCCATTACCATGGGACAAATAAAACGCCATCATATAAGTGATCATGTTATTTTACTGTGTAACAGAATATATATACATGTATAATGTCTTGTTGCATCCATAGCATTTTAAAGACTTCTATGGCGCTGGAATAAACATACTATAAATCTCTTTCGCGAGATTTGCCGTGATAATAAGAATTTTTTTATTGTTACGGTCGTAAATGAATCGGCCTCTGTCCCGTCATCCGTTCCCGATTTTCGTCTTTGCCGTAACAATAAGAATTTCTTATTGTTACGGTTTTGCCGTAATCGTATCCTGTGCCTTTCAACAATGCCCTGTCATTTGGCCTCCACTTGCAAGGTAATTTCATTATTGGTGTTATTAAATCTACTCACAATCGGTTTTTTGGAAGGTTATTTAGGGGTAATTCATGCTTCATTTATGGTACAATTTGAACAGAAAGAAAATGAATAGAGAAAACAACAAAAGTAATCTTGTAAACTGGAAGGGAAAATGATCGGCGATTTTTATATCTAGACGCTGCTACACTTTATTTTGTGTTACTTTGTGTCGCTTAAGTTGTACATAGACTAGAAAAATAGGTCTAAAATCTACCATTTTATTCGAAGTGTAACCATGAACCTTAAAGTTTAATTCAACACAAGAGAGAACCTAAGGCATACAGACAACAAGAAAAAAAATAGGCTGCCTGTTACTTGCAGTTAGCTTTGAAACATTTATCGGCTAATGTCACTATGGTTTTATGTGTGTGAATTCGATTCAATTCTATAAAAAAAAATAAGTTTTTCTCAACCTGTAACCTAGACCAGTCTACCCATAAATGATTTAGCTCTTCCATAACTTGAAAGCTCTTGTATGTGCAAGCATAATAAACTTCTATCTAGGTTTTCAAAAGTTACGCTTTGGAATTAATTTCACTCCAAAGTCTCTGTTTTTATGATCCATCTCTGAAAGTAGGGGGCATGTAGCGTTTAGGTCTGTCCTTCCATCCCAATCCCTACAAAGTGCGATACGATAAATTTGTTTTTGCGTGACAACAGTAAGGTTTTTGCTGATCTCCTAAATGCATTGTGGATCGAAAAACAGAGGAAAATTAAAATGCCATTTGTTCAGAGAACAAATGAGAGGTCTTTCCCTGTCTCTTGTCTCTCTGTCGCTTTAGCATGTTAGCATTATGGTGTCCAATACAAGTACTATAGACAAATGAGTCATTTTGTTTTCGATATGAGGTTACCAATAGTTATCAAATAGGTTCCAGAATAAAGATCAAGGGGCCTAGTGTCAGAAAAAGGATGGTTGCTAAGGACATTTTGTTGGTTGCTATGGACTAAGGGTTACTTCCGGTTGACAAATTTTAACTCTAAACTCGGAAAGTAGTCTTGGTTAAGAATATATATGGTTGCTATGGACTTTTCATAAATGTTACCTTGTTGCTAGGGAATGACCTTGACCCATGACCTTTGACCTTGGACTCAAATTGTAGGTCTTGGCATTCTGATTCATTTAAGTATACATGTTTACTATACTATCTGTTATGGTTTTCAAGTTATGGGCAAAAAACGTGTTTCGCGAAACTTGTTTTGGCCGCCATTTTGGAACCAGTCAACCAAATCATACACTGTTTGGACTCAAATTGTAGGTCTTTTAATTCTCTATCAAATGAACCCTACATTTCATTCACCATCTGTAACTGTTTAGAAGTTATAATTAAAAAAACATTTTTTAATTACGAATCAAGGGCCGTAACTCAAAAACAACAAGTTTTACGCTTTCGCACCTGAAACATTTTTTGTAGCTTTCGTCGTGGCGAACATTTTTTCCATTTATTGTCCGCTTAAATTTTTTACAGTTTTTGTGTTATACTCAAAAAACAGTTTCCGATGGCGGCCATTTTGAAAATGGCTGTCCGTAGCCATGCGACTTTGGTTTTATATCGGAGGGCATAAGTTTACGGTCTCAAATAACCCATATGTTTACTATGGTATCTCGAACCGTTTTCAAGTTATGAGCCAAAAACCGTTTAACCGAAACGCGTTAAGGGCCATAACTCGAAAACGGTTTGTCGCACAGTGTTCAACCCTATATATCAAATGAAGGTCTAAATGAGACGAGTATTTTCCCCATTACATGTCTGCTTAATTTTTGTATGGTTTTTGAGGGAAATTGAAAACAAGGTGTACCATGACCTCTGACCTTGAGATTTGACCTTTGACCTTGACATTTTTAAATGTAACATATATCATCCGTGATGATTGGTGAAGGTCCCAAGTCTCTAGAACTAACCGTTTTGAAGAAAAAAATTTTGACGTGTCGCGACAGGTTTCGACTCAAAAACGCGTAACCAGGAAGTTGTTCGGAAATTTTTTTTTTGATCTACAAATCATCCCTAGGAGTCAAATGACATTTTCCACTCTTTAGATTTTTGATACCGGTTACGGTTTCTGAGATTATCTGATAACAAGGGTTTTCGGTCTGGGGCAGATAACTCCGTTACTAAAAATAGATCGGTTTCGCAGGGTCAGTCAAGGCGAGTCAGGGTATGACCGAATAATGGTACCAAGTGTCGTAAAGTTATGTCGCGACACTTTTGTTATAGTGACCGCGGAAAAGAAGAAGAATAATAATAATTAAAAAGTCATTTGTTCAGAGAACAAATGTGAGGTCTTTCCCATGTTTTTGTTAGTTTTATGATAATGGTTATGTTTGGTTAGGCTATTTGAGTCTGTTTTTGACAATAGTATTTAACTATTAGTTGCGAAAAATGTTCCAGACTAAAGAGCAGTGAGCCTGAAGTCAGAAAAGGTATGGTTGCTAAGGACTTTTATGACGGTTGCTATGGACTAAGGGTTACTTCCGGTTGAAAAATTTTAACTCTAAACTCAGAAAGTAGTCTTGGTTAAGAATATATATGGTTGCTATGGACTTTTCATAAATGTTACCTTGTTGCTAGGGAATGACCTTGACCCATGACCTTTGACCTTGGACTCAAATTGTAGGTCTTGGCATTCTGATTCATTTAAGTATACATGTTTACTATACTATCTGTTATGGTTTTCAAGTTATGGGCAAAAAACATGTTTCGCGAAACTTGTTTTGGCCGCCATTTTGGAACCAGTCAACCGAATCATACACTGTTTGGACTCAAATTGTAGGTCTTTTAATTCTCTATCAAATGAACCCTACATTTCATTCACCATCTGTAACCGTTTAAAAGTTATAATTGAAAAACCATTTTCAAATTACGAATCAAGGGCGATAACTCAAAAACGACAAGTTTTACGCTTTCGCACCTGAAACACTTTTTGTAGATTTCGACATGGCGAACATTTTTTCCATGTATTGTCTGCTTCAATTTTGTACGGTTTGAGTGTTATTTCATAAAAACTGTTTACGGTGTCAGCCATTTTGAAAATGGCTGCCCGTAACCATTCGACTTTGGTCTTAAATTGAAGGACCCATAATGACGGTCAGAAAAAACCCATATGTTTACTATATTATCTCTGACGGTTTAAAAGTTATAAGCCAAAAACGGATAAGCCGAAACGCGTTAAGGGCCATAACTCGAAAACGGTTTGTCGTACAGTGTTCGACCCTTTATATCAAATAAAGGTCTAAATGAGACGAGTATTTTCCCCATTACATGTCTGCTTCAATTTTGTATGGTTTTTGAGCTATACTGCAAACAAGGTGTATCATGACCTCTGACCTTGAGATTTGACCTTTGACCTTGACATTTTTAGATGTAACATATGTCACTTGGGATGATTGGTGAAGGTCCCAAGTCTCTAGGACTAACCGTTTTGAAGAAAAAAAAATTTACGAGTCGCAACCCTTTTCGAGTCAAAAACGCGTAACCAGGAAGTTGTTCGGAAATTTTTTTTTTGGTCTACAAATCATCCCTAGGAGTCAAATGACATTTTCCACTCTTTAGTTTTTTGATAACGGTTATAGTTTTTGAGTAATTTTGCAAACAAGGTTTTCCGGTCTGGGGCAGATAACTCCGTTACTAAAAATAGATCGGTTTCGCAGGGTCAGTCAAGGCGAGTCAGGGTATGACCGAATAATGGTACCAAGTGTCGTAAAGTTATGTCGCGACACTTTTGTTATAGTGACCGCGGAAAAGAAGAAGAATTAAAGTGCCATTTGTTCAGAGAACAAATGAGAGGTCTTTCCCGTAAATTGACCTATGACCTTTGACCTTTTTCTTATAGTCAAGCTCTTGAATTACTGATAATAAATATATATATATTTACTATATTATCTGTAACCTTTAATTGTTATATAGAAGTAAATAATGCACTGGATGATGTTTTTGGCCGCCATTTTGAAACCAGTCAACCATTACATGTACTTCTTGGGCTTAATGGATAGGTCTTGTCAAGACGGTCATTTTTCATACACATGTCTATTATACTATCTGTTACGGTTTTCAAGTTATTGGCAAAAAACCTATTTCGCGAAAACCTGTTTCGGCCGCCATTTCGAAACCGCTCAACCGAATCATGCACTTCTTGGACTTAAATTGTAGGTCTTTTCAAGACGATCATTTTTTGTTCATATATTGTCTATACTATCTCTAACGGTTTTCGAGTTATAAGTAAAAAACCATTTGACGACCGCCATTTTGGCAATGGTAAACGCAAAAAAAATTTTGACCACAGATTCGTAATCAGGACCTTCAAATCTACCGGGATACCAAATTTCATCAAAATCGGACAACTTTGACATTTTGCGCCAAGTTTGCGCCATACGCGCGCAACCAGGAAGTAAATTACAGCATTCTTTTTGCATGATAAATCATCACCAGGATGTAAGCTAGCATTTTCACTAAACAGAATCTTGATAACTATTACCGTTTCTGAGCTCACCTGATAACAAGGGTAAACAGCGTTTTGCGCTATTGCGCCGAAACTACAAATAATTTAGCGTCGTGTCCATGGCCTAGTCTATTCCTGGTAGTGCTGAGTAAGTGTGCAAAATTTCATGAAAATCGGTCAAGGCACTTTTTGCACCCGACTGGAAGAAAAAAAAAAAAGAATAATAATAATAATAATAATAGGCCGACGAAATACAATAAGGTCTTCCCTTTGGAAAGGGAAAGACCTTAATAATAATTAAAAAGTCATTTGTTCAGAGAACAAATGTGAGGTCTTTCCCATGTTTTTGTTAGTTTTATGATAACGGTTATGTTTGGTTAGGCTATTTGAGTCTGTTTTTGACAAGAGTATTAAACTAATAGTTGCGAAAAATGTTCCAGACTGAAGAGCAGTGAGCCTGAAGTCAGAAAAGGTATGGTTGCTAAGGACTTTTATGATGGTTGCTATGGACTAAGGGTTACTTCCTGTTGAAAAATTTTAAATCTAAACTCGGAAAGTAGTCTTGGTTAAGAATATATATGGTTGCTATGGACTTTTCAAAAATGTTTTCTTGTTGCTAAGGAATGACCTTGACCCATGACCTTTGACCTTGGACTCAAATTGTAGGTCTTGGAATTCTGATTCATTTAAGTATACATGTTTACTATACTATCTGTTATGGTTTTCAAATTATGGGCAAAAAACGTGTTTCGCGAAACTTGTTTTGGCCGCCATTTTGGAACCAGTCAACCGAATCATACACTGTTTGGACTCAAATTGTAGGTCTTTTAATTTTCTATCAAATGAACCCTACATTTCATTCACCATCTGTAACCGTTTAAAAGTTATAATTAAAAAACCATTTTCAAATTAAAAATCAAGGGCCGTAACTCAAAAACGACAAGTTTTACGCTTTCGCACCTGAAACATTTTTTGTAGCTTTCAACGTGGCGAACATTTTTTCCATGTATTGTCCGCTTAAATTTTTTACATTTTTTGTGTTATACTCAAAAAACAATATCCGATGGCGGCCATTTTGAAAATGGCTGTCTGTAGCCATGCGACTTTGGTTTTATATTGGAGGGCATAAGTTTACGGTCTCAAATAACCCATATGTTTACTATGTTATCTCAAACCGTTTTCAAGTTATAAGCCAAAAACCGGTTAGCCGAAACGCATTAAGGGCCATAACTCGAAAACGGTTTTCGCACAGTGTTCGACCCTTTATATCAAATAAAGGTCTAAATGAGACAAGTATTTTTCCCATTACATGTCTGCTTCTATCTTGTATGGTTTTTAAGCCTATCTGCACACAAGGTGTACCATGACCTCTGACCTTGAGATTTGACCTTTGACCTTGACATTTTTGAATGCAACATATGCCATCTAGGATGATTGGTAAAGGTCCGAAGTCTCTAGGACTAACCATTTTGAAGAAAAAAAATTTGACGTGTCGCGACACTTTTTGGGTCAAAAACGCGTAACCAGGAAGTTGATCAAAAAAAATTTTTTTGCGTGATTACTTGTTGCCAGGAGTCCAGCAACATTTCCCACACTTTAGATTTTTGATACCGGTTACGGTTTCTGAGATTATCTGATAACAAGGGTTTTCGGTCTAGGGTAGATAACTCCGTTACTAAAAATAGTTCGGTTTTCAGGTTGCGGTCAAGGCTAGTCTGGGTATGACCGAGTTAACACAAGAAGTATCGTAAAGATATGTCGCGACACTTTTGCGACATTCACAGCGGAAAAGAAGAAGAAAAATAATAATAATTAAAAAGTCATTTGTTCAGAGAACAAATGTGAGGTCTTTCCCTGTCTTACGTTTTTGTTATGGTATTTTATACAAGTACTAAAGACATTTGAGTCACTTTGTTTATGACAAGATGTTGCCAATTATTGTGATATGGGCTCCAGAATGAAGAGCAGGGAACCTGGAGTCAGAAAAAGTTTGGTTGCTAAGGACTTTTATGACGGTTGCTATGGACTAGGGGTTACTTCCGGTTGACAAAACTTAACCCATAACTCAAAAAGTAGTCTTGTTTTACAATATATATGGTTGCTATGGACTTTTCATTAATGTTACCTTGTTGCTAGGGAATGACCTTGACCTATGACCTTTGACCTTGGACTCAAATTGTAGCTCTTTATATACTGATTCATTTAAGTATACATGTTTACTATACTATCTGTTATGGTTTTCAAGTTATTGGCAAAAAACATGTTTCGTGAAACTTGTTTTGGCCGCCATTTTGAAACCGTTCAACCAAATCATGTACTGTTTGGGTTCAAATTGTAGGTAATTTAATCCTCTTTCAAATGAACCCTATGTTTAATTCACCATCTTTTATGGTAAAAAAGTTATCAACAAAAAATCATTTTAAAACTACGAATCAAGGGCGATAACTCAAAAACGACAAGTTTTACGCTTTCGCACCTGAAACCTTTTTTGTAGCTTTCGACATGGCGAACATTTTTTCCATGTATTGTCCGCTTCAATTTTGTACGGTTTAAGTGTTATATCATAAACACTGTTTACGGTGTCAGCCATTTTGAAAATGGCTGCCCAAAACCATTCGACTTTGGTCTTAAATTGAAGGGCTCATAATGACGGTCACAAAAAACCCATATGTTTACTATATTATCTCTGACGGTTTAAAAGTTATAAGCCAAAAACGGATAAGCCGAAACGCGTTAAGGGCCATAACTCGAAAACGGTTTGTCGTACAGTGTTCGACCCAATATATCAAATAAAGATCTCAATGAGAGGAGTATTTTTCCCATTACATGTCTGCTTCAATTTTGTATGGTTTTTGAGCTATACTGCAAACAAGGTGTGCCATGACCTCTGACCTTGAGATTTGACCTTTGACCTTGACATTTTTAAATGTAACATAGGTCACCTAGGATGATTGGTGAAGGTCCCAAGTCTCTAGGACTAACCGTTTTGAAGAAAAAAATTTTGACGTGTCGCGACAGGTTTCGACTCAAAAACGCGTAACCAGGAAGTTGATCGAAAAATTTTTTTTGCATGATGACATGTTGCCAGGAGTCCAGCAACATTTCCCACACTTTAGATTTTTGATACCGGTTACGGTTTTTGAGATTATCTGATAACAAGGGTTTTCGGTCTAGGGCAGATAACTCCGTTACTAAAAATAGTTCAGTTTTCAGGTTGCGGTCAAGGCAAGTCTGGGTATGACCGAGTTAACGCAAGAAGTATCGTAAAGATATGTCGCGACACTTTTGCGACATTCACAGCGGAAAAGAAGAAGAAAAATAATAATAATAATAATAATTAAAGTGCCATTTGTTCAGAGAACAAATGAGAGGTCTTTCCCGTAAATTGACCTATGACCTTTGACCTTTTTCTTATAGTCAAGCTCTTGAATTACTGATAATAAATATATATATATTTACTATATTATCTGTAACCTTTAATTGTTATATAGAAGTAAATAATGCACTGGATGATGTTTTTGGCCGCCATTTTGAAACCAGTCAACCATTACATGTACTTCTTGGGCTTAATGGATAGGTCTTGTCAAGACGGTCATTTTTCATACACATGTCTATTATACTATCTGTTACGGTTTTCAAGTTATTGGCAAAAAACCTATTTCGCGAAAACCTGTTTCGGCCGCCATTTCGAAACCGCTCAACCGAATCATGCACTTCTTGGACTTAAATTGTAGGTCTTTTCAAGACGATCATTTTTTGTTCATATATTGTCTATACTATCTCTAACGGTTTTCGAGTTATAAGTAAAAAACCATTTGACGACCGCCATTTTGGCAATGGTAAACGCAAAAAAAATTTTGACCACAGATTCGTAATCAGGACCTTCAAATCTACCGGGATACCAAATTTCATCAAAATCGGACAATTTTGACATTTTGCGCCAAGTTTGCGCCATACGCGCGCAACCAGGAAGTAAATTACAGCATTCTTTTTGCATGATAAATCATCACCAGGATGTAAGCTAGCATTTTCACTAAACAGAATCTTGATAACTATTACCGTTTCTGAGCTCACCTGATAACAAGGGTAAACAGCGTTTTGCGCTATTGCGCCGAAACTACAAATAATTTAGCGTCGTGTCCATGGCCTAGTCTATTCCTGGTAGTGCTGAGTAAGTGTGCAAAATTTCATGAAAATCGGTCAAGGCACTTTTTGCACCCGACTGGAAGAAAAAAAAAAAAGAATAATAATAATAATAATAATAGGCCGACGAAATACAATAAGGTCTTCCCTTTGGAAAGGGAAAGACCTTAATAATTAAAATGCCATTTGTTCAGAGAACAAATGAGAGGTCTTTCCCTGTCTCTTGTCTCTCTGTCGCTTTAGCATGTTGGCATTATAGTGTCCAATACAAGTACTATAGACAAATGAGTCATTTCGTTTTCGATATGAGGTTACCAATAGTTATCAAATAGGTTCCAGAATAAAGATCAAGGGGCCTAGTGTCAGAAAAAGGATGGTTGCTAAGGACATTTTGTTGGTTGCTATGGACTAAGGGTTACTTCCGGTTGACAAATTTTAACTCTAAACTCGGAAAGTAGTCTTGGTTAAGAATATATATGGTTGCTATGGACTTTTCATAAATGTTACCTTGTTGCTAGGGAATGACCTTGACCCATGACCTTTGACCTTGGACTCAAATTGTAGGTCTTGGCATTCTGATTCATTTAAGTATACATGTTTACTATACTATCTGTTATGGTTTTCAAGTTATGGGCAAAAAACATGTTTCGCGAATCGTGTTTTGGCCGCCATTTTGGAACCAGTCAACCAAATCATACACTGTTTGGACTCAAATTGTAGGTCTTTTAATTCTCTATCAAATGAACCCTACATTTCATTCACCATCTGTAACCGTTTAGAAGTTATAATTAAAAACCCATTTTTTAATTACGAATCAAGGGCCGTAACTCAAAAACAACAAGTTTTACGCTTTCGCACCTGAAACATTTTTTGAAGCTTTCAATGTGGCGAACATTTTTTCTATTTATTGTCCGCTTAAATTTTTTACAGTTTTTGTGTTATACTCAAAAAACAATTTCTGATGGCGGCCATTTTGAAAATGGCTGTCCGTAGCCATGCGAATTTGGTTTTATATTGGAGGGCATAAGTTGACGGTCTCAAATAACCCATATGTTTACTATGTTATCTCATACCGTTTTCAAGTTATAAGCCAAAAACCGGTTAGCCGAAATGCATTAAGGGCCATAACTCGAAAACGGTTTGTCGCACATTGTTCGACCCTATATATCAAATAAAGGTCTAAATGAGACAAGTATTTTTCCCATTACATGTCTGCTTCTATCTTGTATGGTTTTTAAGCCTATCTGTACACAAGGTGTACCATGACCTCTGACCTTGAGATTTGACCTTTGACCTTGACATTTTTGAATGCAACATATGCCATCTAGGATGATTGAAAAAGGTCCCAAGTCTCTAGGACTAACCGTTTTGAAGAAAAAAAATTTGACGTGTCGCGACACTTTTCAGGTCAAAAACGCGTAACCAGGAAGTTCATCGAAAATTTTTTTTTTTCGTGATGACATGTTGCCAGGAGTCCAGCAACATTTCCCACACTTTAGATTTTTGATACCGGTTACGGTTTCTAAGATTATCTGATAACAAGGGTTTTCGGTCTGGGGCAGATAACTCCGTTACTAAAAATAGTTCGGTTTTCAGGTTGCGGTCAAGGCGAGTCTGGGTATGACGGAGGTAACGCAAGAAGTATCGTAAAGATATGTCGCGACACTTTTGCGACATTCACAGCGGAAAAGAAGAAGAAAAATAATAATAATTAAAAAGTCATTTGTTCAGAGAACAAATGTGAGGTCTTTCCCATGTTTTTGTTAGTTTTATGATAACGGTTATGTTTGGTTAGGCTATTTGAGTCTGTTTTTGACAAGAGTATTAAACTAATAGTTGCGAAAAATGTTCCAGACTGAAGAGCAGTGAGCCTGAAGTCAGAAAAGGTATGGTTGCTAAGGACTTTTATGATGGTTGCTATGGACTAAGGGTTACTTCCTGTTTAAAAATTTTAAATCTAAACTCGGAAAGTAGTCTTGGTTAAGAATATATATGGTTGCTATGGACTTTTCAAAAATGTTTTCTTGTTGCTAGGGAATGACCTTGACCCATGACCTTTGACCTTGGACTCAAATTGTAGGTCTTGGCATTCTGATTCATTTGAGTATACATGTTTACTATACTATCTGTTATGGTTTTCAAATTATGGGCAAAAAACGTGTTTCGCGAAACTTGTTTTGGCCGCCATTTTGGAACCAGTCAACCGAATCATACACTGTTTGGACTCAAATTGTAGGTCTTTTAATTCTCTATCAAATGAACCCTACATTTCATTCACCATCTGTAACCGTTTAAAAGTTATAATTAAAAAACCATTTTCAAATTAAAAATCAAGGGCCGTAACTCAAAAACGACAAGTTTTACGCTTTCGCACCTGAAACATTTTTTGTAGCTTTCAACGTGGCGAACATTTTTTCCATGTATTGTCAGCTTAAATTTTTTACATTTTTTGTGTTATACTCAAAAAACAATATCCGATGGCGGCCATTTTGAAAATGGCTGTCCGTAGCCATACGACTTTGGTTTTATATTGGAGGGCATAAGTTTACGGTCTCAAATAACCCATATGTTTACTATGTTATCTCAAACCGTTTTCAAGTTATAAGCCAAAAACCGGTTAGCCGAAACGCATTAAGGGCCATAACTCGAAAACGGTTTGTCGCACAGTGTTCGACCCTTTATATCAAATAAAGGTCTAAATGAGACAAGTATTTTTCCCATTACATGTCTGCTTCTATCTTGTATGGTTTTTAAGCCTATCTGCACACAAGGTGTACCATGACCTCTGACCTTGAGATTTGACCTTTGACCTTGACATTTTTGAATGCAACATATGCCATCTAGGATGATTGGTAAAGGTCCCAAGTCTCTAGGACTAACCGTTTAGAAGAAAAAAAATTTGACGTGTCGCGACACTTTTTGGGTCAAAAACGCGTAACCAGGAAGTTGATCAAAAAAATTTTTTTTGCGTGATTACTTGTTGCCAGGAGTCCAGCAACATTTCCCACACTTTAGATTTTTGATACCGGTTACGGTTTCTGAGATTATCTGATAACAAGGGTTTTCGGTCTAGGGTAGATAACTCCGTTACTAAAAATAGATCGGTTTTCAGGTTGCGGTCAAGGCTAGTCTGGGTATGACCGAGTTAACACAAGAGGTATCGTAAAGATATGTCGCGACACTTTTGCGACATTCACAGCGGAAAAGAAGAAGAAAAATAATAATAATAATAATAATAACCATAAGAAATACAGTAAGGTCTTTCCACTGTAGTGGGAAAGACCTTAATAATAATAACCATAAGAAATACAGTAAGGTCTTTCCACTGTAGTGGGAAAGACCTTAATTAAAATGCCATTTGTTCAGAGAACAAATGAGAGGTCTTTCCCTGTCTCTTGTCTCTCTGTCGCTTTAGCATGTTAGCATTATGGTGTCCAATACAAGTACTATAGACAAATGAGTCATTTTGTTTTCGATATGAGGTTACCAATAGTTATCAAATAGGTTTCAGAATAAAGATCAAGGGGCCTAGTGTCAGAAAAAGGATGGTTGCTAAGGACATTTTGTTGGTTGCTATGGACTAAGGGTTACTTCCGGTTGACAAATTTTAACTCTAAACTCGGAAAGTAGTCTTGGTTAAGAATATATATGGTTGCTATGGACTTTTCATAAATGTTACCTTGTTGCTAGGGAATGACCTTGACCCATGACCTTTGACCTTGGACTCAAATTGTAGGTCTTGGCATTCTGATTCATTTAAGTATACATGTTTACTATACTATCTGTTATGGTTTTCAAGTTATGGGCAAAAAACGTGTTTCGCGAAACTTGTTTTGGCCGCCATTTTGGAACCAGTCAACCAAATCATACACTGTTTGGACTCAAATTGTAGGTCTTTTAATTCTCTATCAAATGAACCCTACATTTCATTCACCATCTGTAACCGTTTAGAAGTTATAATTAAAAAACCATTTTTTAATTACGAATCAAGGGCCGTAACTCAAAAACAACAAGTTTTACGCTTTCGCACCTGAAACAGTTTTTGTAGCTTTCGTCGTGGCGAACATTTTTTCCATTTATTGTCCGCTTAAATTTTTTACAGTTTTTGTGTTATACTCAAAAAACAGTTTCCGATGGCGGCCATTTTGAAAATGGCTGTCCGTAGCCATGCGACTTTGGTTTTATATCGGAGGGCATAAGTTTACGGTCTCAAATAACCCATATGTTTACTATGGTATCTCGAACCGTTTTCAAGTTATGAGCCAAAAACCATTTAACCGAAACGCGTTAAGGGCCATAACTCGAAAACGGTTTGTCGCACAGTGTTCAACCCTATATATCAAATGAAGGTCTAAATGAGACGAGTATTTTCCCCATTACATGTCTGCTTAATTTTTGTATGGTTTTTGAGGGAAATTGAAAACAAGGTGTACCATGACCTCTGACCTTGAGATTTGACCTTTGACCTTGACATTTTTAAATGTAACATATATCATCCGTGATGATTGGTGAAGGTCCCAAGTCTCTAGAACTAACCGTTTTGAAGAAAAAAATTTTGACGTGTCGCGACAGGTTTCGACTCAAAAACGCGTAACCAGGAAGTTGTTCGGAAATTTTTTTTTTTATCTACAAATCATCCCTAGGAGTCAAATGACATTTTCCACTCTTTAGATTTTTGATACCGGTTACGGTTTCTGAGATTATCTGATAACAAGGGTTTTCGGTCTGGGGCAGATAACTCCGTTACTAAAAATAGATCGGTTTCGCAGGGTCAGTCAAGGCGAGTCAGGGTATGACCGAATAATGGTACCAAGTGTCGTAAAGTTATGTCGCGACACTTTTGTTATAGTGACCGCGGAAAAGAAGAAGAATAATAATAATAATTAAAGTGCCATTTGTTCAGAGAACAAATGAGAGGTCTTTCCCGTAAATTGACCTATGGCCTTTTGACCTTTGTCTTAAAGTCAAGCTCTTTAATTACTAATAATAAATATATATATATCTACTATATTATCTGTAACCGTTTAAATGTTATATACAAGTAAATAATACATAAGATGATGTTTTTGGCCGCCATTTTGAAACCACTCAAGCGTAACATGTATTTCTTGAGCTTAAATGATAGGTCTTGTCAAGACGGTCATTTTTCATACACATGTCTATTATACTATCTGTTACGGTTTTCAAGTTATTGGTAAAAAACCTATTTCGCGAAAACCTGTTTCGGTCGCCATTTCGAAACCGCTCAACCGAATCATGCACTTCTTGGACTTAAATTGTAGGTCTTTTCAAGACAAACATTTTTTGTTCATATATTGTCTATACTATCTCTAACGGTTTTCGAGTTATAAGTAAAAAACCATTTGACGACCGCCATTTTGGCAATGGTAAACGCAAAAACAAATTTGACCACAGATTCGTTATCAGGACCCTCAAATCTACCGGGAAACCAAATTTCATCAAAATCGGACAACTTTGACATTTTGCGCCAAGTTTGCGCCATACGCGCGCAACCAGGAAGTAAATTACAGCATTCTTTTTGCATGATAAATCATCACCAGGATGTAAGCTACCATTTTCACTAAACAGAATCTTTATAACTATTACCGTTTCTGAGCTCACCTGATAACAAGGGTAAACAGCGTTTTGCGCTATTGCGCAAAAAGTACAAATAATTTAGCGTCGTGTCCATGGCCTAGTCTATTCCTGGTAGTGCTGAGTAAGTGTGCAAAATTTCATGAAAATCGGTCAAGGCACTTTTTGCACCCGACTGGAAGAAAAAAAAAAAAGAATAATAATAATAATAATAGGCCGACGAAATACAATAAGGTCTTCCCTTTGGAAAGGGAAAGACCTTAATTAAATTACAATCGTTCAAAGAACGATCGCGAGGTCTTTCCCATTTTGTGGATTACATTAGAAACAGATTACAGTGACTGAATGGAACAATTTTGGGATATTAATATATGGTTGCTTTTTGCTTTTATGCCATTTGCCATGGACATTTCATCAAAATCAGTCAACTTTTTCATTTTGGCGCAAAAAAGTACCAAAATAGCATTTTTTTACCGCAGATTCGTACTCAGAACCCTTAAATCTACTTGAATGCCAAGTTTCATCAAAATCGGTCTACTTTAACATTTTGGTGCCATTGGCGCGAAAAGCGTGAAATTTTATTTTTGACCGCAGATCCCGTAAAGTTGACCTATGACCTTTGACATTTGTCTTAAAGTTAAGCTCTTGGATGATGTTTTTTGGCCGCCATTTTGAAAGCACTCAACCGTATCATGTACTTCCTTGGCTAGATTATAGGTCTTGTGAAGACGGTCGTTTATCATTCACATGTCTATTGAACTATCTGTTAAGGTTTTCAAGTTATAAGTAAAAAAACAGTTTACGACCGCCATTTTGGCAATGGTAAACGCAAAAAAAAATTGACCACAGATTTGTAATCAGGACCCTCAAATCTACCTGGAAACCAAATTTCATCAAAATAGGTCAATTTTCACATTTTTGACAAACTGCCATACGTGCGCAACCAGGAAGTAAATTAGAGAATTTTTTTTGCATGAAAAATTATGTCTTGGATGTAACAAACCACTTTCACTAAACAGAATCTGATAATTGTTATCATTTTTCTGAGCTTATCTTATAACAAGGACAAACAGCGTTTGGCGCTATTGCGCCGGAACTAATAAGAGTTGGTGCTGCTAGGCATATTTTTTTCTACTGCTGGCACTGATGAAAAAGTGTGCCAAATTTCGTTAAGATCGGGTAGAAACCTTTTCCTCCTGGACGACAGAAAAAAAAATTGATAAAAATATTTAAGAAAATGCCACTCACTAGACGACATTTTGTCGTCAAAACGATTTTTTAGAAAAAAAAAAACATTTTGTCCAGGTAATAAAGTAAGAGGAATGACAGGGCCATCTTTTTCAAAAAAGATAAAAAGTGTATCCTTACAGGTGTTTGCTTATCGGAACAAAAAGTGAAATTTTGGGAACCGGCTAAAATTTAAATTTTTTTTTCGTGATGATTCGTCGCCAGGAGTCTTAAAACAGTATCCACAGTTAAAATGTTTGATATCTGTTACTATCTAGGAGGAGATCTGATAACAAGGGTAAACAGCGTTTTGCGCGATTGCGCCGTAACTAAGAATAGTTTAGCGTCAGGCCCTAAGTCACGTCGATTCCTGGCAGTGCTGAATAAGTGTGCCAAATTTCATAAAAATCGGTTAAGGCAATTTTTTGACGTTGATGGCAGAAAAAAAAGAATAATAATAATAATAGGCAGAACGAAATCAATAAGGTCTTCCCTTTGGAAAGGGAAAGACCTTAATAAAGAGGGCAGATGGGACTATATCTGGGCTTTTATGGTTTGTATCGTCTAATTATGGTCAAATGAGGTATATTTACCCAAAAATATTTTTTTTTGGTGAAAAATGGCAAATTTCCAAATTTTCGAAAAAAAGGGGGGCTGAAATATCAACTTTGTTATTTCTGACATTTGAGAACTTTTAATCATTGAAACTGGTTGGAATAGTGAAAGTAAGTTGATTTGACCTTGAAAATTCAGTCAAGGTCATACAGTGGCTTAGAACAGTGATAGGGTGTAATTTTCACAAAAATCCATGTTGCGACACCATTTTTTCATATTTTTCCCCCAAAAAAATTGTGTTCAACTGAGAAGACATCGTCACATTATATAATGTAAAAAAGTTCTGAAAAAGGTTACATTTTATTTGAAATATTTCCCAATGAAAAAGAAGACTCTGTTTTTTGAAAATCTACAAATAATGACCTTGACATTTGACCTTTGACCTTGAACTCATTTTGTAGATCTCGATGAGAGAAACATTTTTTATATTTATTGTGTGTTGCTAATTGTTATGGTTTTTGAGTTATAGCGAAAACAAAATTTCAATGGCGGCCATTTTGAAAATGATTGACCAAAATGTATTTTTTACTCCGGATATGGAATCAGGACTCCTAAATTTATTTGGAAACCAAATTTCGTTAAAATCGGACAACTTTGACGTTTTTGACAAACTTTGCGCCATACGCGCGCAACCAGGAAGTAAAAATTTAAATTTTTTTTTCGTGATGATTCGTCGCCAGGAGTCTTAAAACAGTATCCACAGTTAAAATGTTTGATATCTGTTACTATCTAGGAGGAGATCTGATAACAAGGGTAAACAGCGTTTTGCGCGATTGCGCCGTAACTAAGAATAGTTTAGCGTCAGGCCCTAAGTCACGTCGATTCCTGGCAGTGCTGAATAAGTGTGCCAAATTTCATAAAAATCGGTTAAGGCAATTTTTTGACGTTGATGGCAGAAAAAAAAGAATAATAATAATAATAGGCAGAACGAAATCAATAAGGTCTTCCCTTTGGAAAGGGAAAGACCTTAATAAAGAGGGCAGATGGGACTATATCTGGGCTTTTATGGTTTGTATCGTCTAATTATGGTCAAATGAGGTATATTTACCCAAAAATATTTTTTTTTGGTGAAAAATGGCAAATTTCCAAATTTTCGAAAAAAAGGGGGGCTGAAATATCAACTTTGTTATTTCTGACATTTGAGAACTTTTAATCATTGAAACTGGTTGGAATAGTGAAAGTAAGTTGATTTGACCTTGAAAATTCAGTCAAGGTCATACAGTGGCTTAGAACAGTGATAGGGTGTAATTTTCACAAAAATCCATGTTGCGACACCATTTTTTCATATTTTTCCCCCAAAAAAATTGTGTTCAACTGAGAAGACATCGTCACATTATATAATGTAAAAAAGTTCTGAAAAAGGTTACATTTTATTTGAAATATTTCCCAATGAAAAAGAAGACTCTGTTTTTTGAAAATCTACAAATAATGACCTTGACATTTGACCTTTGACCTTGAACTCATTTTGTAGATCTCGATGAGAGAAACATTTTTTATATTTATTGTGTGTTGCTAATTGTTATGGTTTTTGAGTTATAGCGAAAACAAAATTTCAATGGCGGCCATTTTGAAAATGATTGACCAAAATGTATTTTTTACTCCGGATATGGAATCAGGACTCCTAAATTTATTTGGAAACCAAATTTCGTTAAAATCGGACAACTTTGACGTTTTTGACAAACTTTGCGCCATACGCGCGCAACCAGGAAGTAAAAATTTAAATTTTTTTTTCGTGATGATTCGTCGCCAGGAGTCTTAAAACAGTATCCACAGTTAAAATGTTTGATATCTGTTACTATCTAGGAGGAGATCTGATAACAAGGGTAAACAGCGTTTTGCGCGATTGCGCCGTAACTAAGAATAGTTTAGCGTCAGGCCCTAAGTCACGTCGATTCCTGGCAGTGCTGAATAAGTGTGCCAAATTTCATAAAAATCGGTTAAGGCAATTTTTTGACGTTGATGGCAGAAAAAAAAGAATAATAATAATAATAGGCAGAACGAAATCAATAAGGTCTTCCCTTTGGAAAGGGAAAGACCTTAATAAAGAGGGCAGATGGGACTATATCTGGGCTTTTATGGTTTGTATCGTCTAATTATGGTCAAATGAGGTATATTTACCCAAAAATATTTTTTTTTGGTGAAAAATGGCAAATTTCCAAATTTTCGAAAAAAAGGGGGGCTGAAATATCAACTTTGTTATTTCTGACATTTGAGAACTTTTAATCATTGAAACTGGTTGGAATAGTGAAAGTAAGTTGATTTGACCTTGAAAATTCAGTCAAGGTCATACAGTGGCTTAGAACAGTGATAGGGTGTAATTTTCACAAAAATCCATGTTGCGACACCATTTTTTCATATTTTTCCCCCAAAAAAATTGTGTTCAACTGAGAAGACATCGTCACATTATATAATGTAAAAAAGTTCTGAAAAAGGTTACATTTTATTTGAAATATTTCCCAATGAAAAAGAAGACTCTGTTTTTTGAAAATCTACAAATAATGACCTTGACATTTGACCTTTGACCTTGAACTCATTTTGTAGATCTCGATGAGAGAAACATTTTTTATATTTATTGTGTGTTGCTAATTGTTATGGTTTTTGAGTTATAGCGAAAACAAAATTTCAATGGCGGCCATTTTGAAAATGATTGACCAAAATGTATTTTTTACTCCGGATATGGAATCAGGACTCCTAAATTTATTTGGAAACCAAATTTCGTTAAAATCGGACAACTTTGACGTTTTTGACAAACTTTGCGCCATACGCGCGCAACCAGGAAGTAAAAATTTAAATTTTTTTTTCGTGATGATTCGTCGCCAGGAGTCTTAAAACAGTATCCACAGTTAAAATGTTTGATATCTGTTACTATCTAGGAGGAGATCTGATAACAAGGGTAAACAGCGTTTTGCGCGATTGCGCCGTAACTAAGAATAGTTTAGCGTCAGGCCCTAAGTCACGTCGATTCCTGGCAGTGCTGAATAAGTGTGCCAAATTTCATAAAAATCGGTTAAGGCAATTTTTTGACGTTGATGGCAGAAAAAAAAGAATAATAATAATAATAGGCAGAACGAAATCAATAAGGTCTTCCCTTTGGAAAGGGAAAGACCTTAATAAAGAGGGCAGATGGGACTATATCTGGGCTTTTATGGTTTGTATCGTCTAATTATGGTCAAATGAGGTATATTTACCCAAAAATATTTTTTTTTGGTGAAAAATGGCAAATTTCCAAATTTTCGAAAAAAAGGGGGGCTGAAATATCAACTTTGTTATTTCTGACATTTGAGAACTTTTAATCATTGAAACTGGTTGGAATAGTGAAAGTAAGTTGATTTGACCTTGAAAATTCAGTCAAGGTCATACAGTGGCTTAGAACAGTGATAGGGTGTAATTTTCACAAAAATCCATGTTGCGACACCATTTTTTCATATTTTTCCCCCCAAAAAATTGTGTTCAACTGAGAAGACATCGTCACATTATATAATGTAAAAAAGTTCTGAAAAAGGTTACATTTTATTTGAAATATTTCCCAATGAAAAAGAAGACTCTGTTTTTTGAAAATCTACAAATAATGACCTTGACATTTGACCTTTGACCTTGAACTCATTTTGTAGATCTCGATGAGAGAAACATTTTTTATATTTATTGTGTGTTGCTAATTGTTATGGTTTTTGAGTTATAGCGAAAACAAAATTTCAATGGCGGCCATTTTGAAAATGATTGACCAAAATGTATTTTTTACTCCGGATATGGAATCAGGACTCCTAAATTTATTTGGAAACCAAATTTCGTTAAAATCGGACAACTTTGACGTTTTTGACAAACTTTGCGCCATACGCGCGCAACCAGGAAGTAAAAATTTAAATTTTTTTTTCGTGATGATTCGTCGCCAGGAGTCTTAAAACAGTATCCACAGTTAAAATGTTTGATATCTGTTACTATCTAGGAGGAGATCTGATAACAAGGGTAAACAGCGTTTTGCGCGATTGCGCCGTAACTAAGAATAGTTTAGCGTCAGGCCCTAAGTCACGTCGATTCCTGGCAGTGCTGAATAAGTGTGCCAAATTTCATAAAAATCGGTTAAGGCAATTTTTTGACGTTGATGGCAGAAAAAAAAGAATAATAATAATAATAGGCAGAACGAAATCAATAAGGTCTTCCCTTTGGAAAGGGAAAGACCTTAATAAAGAGGGCAGATGGGACTATATCTGGGCTTTTATGGTTTGTATCGTCTAATTATGGTCAAATGAGGTATATTTACCCAAAAATATTTTTTTTTGGTGAAAAATGGCAAATTTCCAAATTTTCGAAAAAAAGGGGGGCTGAAATATCAACTTTGTTATTTCTGACATTTGAGAACTTTTAATCATTGAAACTGGTTGGAATAGTGAAAGTAAGTTGATTTGACCTTGAAAATTCAGTCAAGGTCATACAGTGGCTTAGAACAGTGATAGGGTGTAATTTTCACAAAAATCCATGTTGCGACACCATTTTTTCATATTTTTCCCCCCAAAAAATTGTGTTCAACTGAGAAGACATCGTCACATTATATAATGTAAAAAAGTTCTGAAAAAGGTTACATTTTATTTGAAATATTTCCCAATGAAAAAGAAGACTCTGTTTTTTGAAAATCTACAAATAATGACCTTGACATTTGACCTTTGACCTTGAACTCATTTTGTAGATCTCGATGAGAGAAACATTTTTTATATTTATTGTGTGTTGCTAATTGTTATGGTTTTTGAGTTATAGCGAAAACAAAATTTCAATGGCGGCCATTTTGAAAATGATTGACCAAAATGTATTTTTTACTCCGGATATGGAATCAGGACTCCTAAATTTATTTGGAAACCAAATTTCGTTAAAATCGGACAACTTTGACGTTTTTGACAAACTTTGCGCCATACGCGCGCAACCAGGAAGTAAAAATTTAAATTTTTTTTTCGTGATGATTCGTCGCCAGGAGTCTTAAAACAGTATCCACAGTTAAAATGTTTGATATCTGTTACTATCTAGGAGGAGATCTGATAACAAGGGTAAACAGCGTTTTGCGCGATTGCGCCGTAACTAAGAATAGTTTAGCGTCAGGCCCTAAGTCACGTCGATTCCTGGCAGTGCTGAATAAGTGTGCCAAATTTCATAAAAATCGGTTAAGGCAATTTTTTGACGTTGATGGCAGAAAAAAAAAGAATAATAATTAAATTACAATCGTTCAAAGAACGATCGCGAGGTCTTTCCCATTTGTGTATTACAATAGAAACAGATTACAGTGACTGAGTGATACAATTTTTGGATAGTTCAACATTTAGAAAATATATGGTTGCTCTTTACTTTTATGCAAGTTGCTATGAATAGTTCATCAAAATCAGTCTAGAAGACCTTTAAATCTACTTGAAAACCGAATTTCATCTAAATTGGTCATTTTTTTCATTTGGCGGCATTTGCGCGAAATTTTACTTTCGTCTGCAGATTCGTACTCAGGACCCTTAAATCTACTTGAATACCAAATTTCATCAAAATCGGTCAACTTTTACATTTTGGCGCCATTGGCGCGAAAAGCGCGAAATTTGATTTTTGACCACAGATTTGTACTCAGGACTCTTAAATCTACTTGAATACCAAATTTCATCAAAATCGGTCAACTTTTACATTTTGGCGCCATCGGCGCGAAAAGCGCAAAATTTGATTTTTGACCACAGATTTGTACTCAGGACTCTTAAATCTACTTGAATATCAAATTTCATCAAAATCGGTCAACTTTTACATTTTGGCGCCATCGGCGCGAAAAGCGCAAAATTTGATTTTTGACCACAGATTTGTACTCAGGACTCTTAAATCTACTTGAATACCAAATTTCATCAAAATCGGTCAACTTTTACATTTTGGCGCCATCGGCGCGAAAAGCGCAAAATTTGATTTTTGACCACAGATTTGTACTCAGGACTCTTAAATCTACTTGAATACCAAATTTCATCAAAATCGGTCAACTTTTACATTTTGGCGCCATCGGCGCGAAAAGCGCAAAATTTGATTTTCGACCACAGATTTGTACTCAGGACTCTTAAATCTACTTGAATACCAAATTTCATCAAAATCGGTCAACTTTTACATTTTGGCGCCATCGGCGCGAAAAGCGCAAAATTTGATTTTTGACCACAGATTTGTACTCAGGACTCTTAAATCTACTTGAATACCAAATTTCATCAAAATCGGTCAACTTTTACATTTTGGCGCCATCGGCGCGAAAAGCGCAAAATTTGATTTTTGACCACAGATTTGTACTCAGGACTCTTAAATCTACTTGAATACCAAATTTCATCAAAATCGGTCAACTTTTACATTTTGGCGCCATCGGCGCGAAAAGCGCAAAATTTGATTTTTGACCACAGATTTGTTCTTAGGACCCTTATATCTAATTGAATACCAAATTTCATCAAAATCGGTCAACTTTTACATTTTGGCGCCATCGGCGCGAAAGGGGCGACTCAACCTCTCGCCCCCTCTCGTCCCCATGTAGACATAAAAGGGCGTGGCTTAGAAACTAACTCAAAAACTATCTAAATATAAATCAATAATTGTTGCATCAAATCTATTTATTGAAAAAGATATTGCACAACATGATGAAATCTGTTGAAACAACGTTTTACGGAGATGTTTCAAGGGCTCTAACTCAAAAACGGGTGGTCCGAAAAAAATTTTGCCTTCGGATTTGTAATCAGGACCCTGAAATCTAGCAGGAAACCAAATTTCATCAAAATCGGACAACTTTGACATTTTGCGCCAACTTTGCGCCATACGCGTGCAACCAGGAAGTAAATAAGAGCATTCTTTTTGCATGATAAATCATCACCAGGATGTAAGGTACCATTTCCACTAAACAGAATCTTGATAACTATTACCGTTTCGGAGGAGATCTGAACACAAGGGTAAACAGCGTTTTGCGCGATTGCGCCGTAACTAAGAATAGTTTAGCGTCAGGTCCTTAGTCAAGTCGATTCCTGGCAGTGCTGAATAAGTGTGCCAAATTTGGTTAAGATCTGTCAAGAAACTTTTTGCTCACGAGCGGCAGAAAAAAAAGAATAATAATAATAATAATAATAATAGGCAGAACGAAAACAATAAGGTCTTCCCTTTGGAAAGGGAAAGACCTTAATAATAATAGGCAGAACGAAATCAATAAGGTCTTCCCTTTGGAAAGGGAAAGACCTTAATAAAGAGGGCAGATGGGACTATTTCTGGGCTTTTATGGTTTGTATCGTCTAATTATGGTCAAATGAGGTATATTTACCCAAAAATATTTTTTTTTGGTGAAAAATGGCAAATTTCCAAATTTTCGAAAAAAAGGGGGGCTGAAATATCAACTTTGTTATTTCTGACATTTGAGAACTTTTAATCATTGAAACTGGTTGGAATAGTGAAAGTAAGTTGATTTGACCTTGAAAATTCAGTCAAGGTCATACAGTGGCTTAGAACAGTGATAGGGTGTAATTTTCACAAAAATCCATGTTGCGACACCATTTTTTCATATTTTTCCCCCCAAAAAATTGTGTTCAACTGAGAAGACATCGTCACATTATATAATGTAAAAAAGTTCTGAAAAAGGTTACATTTTATTTGAAATATTTCCCAATGAAAAAGAAGACTCGGTTTTTTGAAAATCTACAAATAATGACCTTGACATTTGACCTTTGACCTTGAACTCATTTTGTAGATCTCGATGAGAGAAACATTTTTTATATTTATTGTGTGTTGCTAATTGTTATGGTTTTTGAGTTATAGCGAAAACAAAATTTCAATGGCGGCCATTTTGAAAATGATTGACCAAAATGTATTTTTTACTCCGGATATGGAATCAGGACTCCTAAATTTATTTGGAAACCAAATTTCGTTAAAATCGGACAACTTTGACGTTTTTGACAAACTTTGCGCCATACGCGCGCAACCAGGAAGTAAAAATTTAAATTTTTTTTTCGTGATGATTCGTCGCCAGGAGTCTTAAAACAGTATCCACAGTTAAAATGTTTGATATCTGTTACTATCTAGGAGGAGATCTGATAACAAGGGTAAACAGCGTTTTGCGCGATTGCGCCGTAACTAAGAATAGTTTAGCGTCAGGCCCTAAGTCACGTCGATTCCTGGCAGTGCTGAATAAGTGTGCCAAATTTCATAAAAATCGGTTAAGGCAATTTTTTGACGTTGATGGCAGAAAAAAAAGAATAATAATAATAATAGGCAGAACGAAATCAATAAGGTCTTCCCTTTGGAAAGGGAAAGACCTTAATAAAGAGGGCAGATGGGACTATTTCTGGGCTTTTATGGTTTGTATCGTCTAATTATGGTCAAATGAGGTATATTTACCCAAAAATATTTTTTTTTGGTGAAAAATGGCAAATTTCCAAATTTTCGAAAAAAAGGGGGGCTGAATATCAACTTTGTTATTTCTGACATTTGAGAACTTTTAATCATTGAAACTGGTTGGAATAGTGAAAGTAAGTTGATTTGACCTTGAAAATTCAGTCAAGGTCATACAGTGGCTTAGAACAGTGATAGGGTGTAATTTTCACAAAAATCCATGTTGCGACACCATTTTTTCATATTTTTCCCCCCAAAAAATTGTGTTCAACTGAGAAGACATCGTCACATTATATAATGTAAAAAAGTTCTGAAAAAGGTTACATTTTATTTGAAATATTTCCCAATGAAAAAGAAGACTCGGTTTTTTGAAAATCTACAAATAATGACCTTGACATTTGACCTTTGACCTTGAACTCATTTTGTAGATCTCGATGAGAGAAACATTTTTTATATTTATTGTGTGTTGCTAATTGTTATGGTTTTTGAGTTATAGCGAAAACAAAATTTCAATGGCGGCCATTTTGAAAATGATTGACCAAAATGTATTTTTTACTCCGGATATGGAATCAGGACTCCTAAATTTATTTGGAAACCAAATTTCGTTAAAATCGGACAACTTTGACGTTTTTGACAAACTTTGCGCCATACGCGCGCAACCAGGAAGTAAAAATTTAAATTTTTTTTTCGTGATGATTCGTCGCCAGGAGTCTTAAAACAGTATCCACAGTTAAAATGTTTGATATCTGTTACTATCTAGGAGGAGATCTGATAACAAGGGTAAACAGCGTTTTGCGCGATTGCGCCGTAACTAAGAATAGTTTAGCGTCAGGCCCTAAGTCACGTCGATTCCTGGCAGTGCTGAATAAGTGTGCCAAATTTCATAAAAATCGGTTAAGGCAATTTTTTGACGTTGATGGCAGAAAAAAAAGAATAATAATAATAATAGGCAGAACGAAATCAATAAGGTCTTCCCTTTGGAAAGGGAAAGACCTTAATAATAATAGGCAGAACGAAATCAATAAGGTCTTCCCTTTGGAAAGGGAAAGACCTTAATAAAGAGGGCAGATGGGACTATATCTGGGCTTTTATGGTTTGTATCGTCTAATTATGGTCAAATGAGGTATATTTACCCAAAAATATTTTTTTTTGGTGAAAAATGGCAAATTTCCAAATTTTCGAAAAAAAGGGGGGCTGAAATATCAACTTTGTTATTTCTGACATTTGAGAACTTTTAATCATTGAAACTGGTTGGAATAGTGAAAGTAAGTTGATTTGACCTTGAAAATTCAGTCAAGGTCATACAGTGGCTTAGAACAGTGATAGGGTGTAATTTTCACAAAAATCCATGTTGCGACACCATTTTTTCATATTTTTCCCCCAAAAAAATTGTGTTCAACTGAGAAGACATCGTCACATTATATAATGTAAAAAAGTTCTGAAAAAGGTTACATTTTATTTGAAATATTTCCCAATGAAAAAGAAGACTCTGTTTTTTGAAAATCTACAAATAATGACCTTGACATTTGACCTTTGACCTTGAACTCATTTTGTAGATCTCGATGATAGAAACATTTTTTATATTTATTGTGTGTTGCTAATTGTTATGGTTTTTGAGTTATAGCGAAAACAAAATTTCAATGGCGGCCATTTTGAAAATGATTGACCAAAATGTATTTTTTACTCCGGATATGGAATCAGGACTCCTAAATTTATTTGGAAACCAAATTTCGTTAAAATCGGACATCTTTGACGTTTTTGACAAACTTTGCGCCATACGCGCGCAACCAGGAAGTAAAAATTTAAATTTTTTTTTCGTGATGATTCGTCGCCAGGAGTCTTAAAACAGTATCCACAGTTAAAATGTTTGATATCTGTTACTATCTAGGAGGAGATCTGATAACAAGGGTAAACAGCGTTTTGCGCGATTGCGCCGTAACTAAGAATAGTTTAGCGTCAGGCCCTAAGTCACGTCGATTCCTGGCAGTGCTGAATAAGTGTGCCAAATTTCATAAAAATCGGTTAAGGCAATTTTTTGACGTTGATGGCAGAAAAAAAAGAATAATAATAATAATAGGCAGAACGAAATCAATAAGGTCTTCCCTTTGGAAAGGGAAAGACCTTAATAAAGAGGGCAGATGGGACTATATCTGGGCTTTTATGGTTTGTATCGTCTAATTATGGTCAAATGAGGTATATTTACCCAAAAATATTTTTTTTTGGTGAAAAATGGCAAATTTCCAAATTTTCGAAAAAAAGGGGGGCTGAAATATCAACTTTGTTATTTCTGACATTTGAGAACTTTTAATCATTGAAACTGGTTGGAATAGTGAAAGTAAGTTGATTTGACCTTGAAAATTCAGTCAAGGTCATACAGTGGCTTAGAACAGTGATAGGGTGTAATTTTCACAAAAATCCATGTTGCGACACCATTTTTTCATATTTTTCCCCCAAAAAAATTGTGTTCAACTGAGAAGACATCGTCACATTATATAATGTAAAAAAGTTCTGAAAAAGGTTACATTTTATTTGAAATATTTCCCAATGAAAAAGAAGACTCTGTTTTTTGAAAATCTACAAATAATGACCTTGACATTTGACCTTTGACCTTGAACTCATTTTGTAGATCTCGATGAGAGAAACATTTTTTATATTTATTGTGTGTTGCTAATTGTTATGGTTTTTGAGTTATAGCGAAAACAAAATTTCAATGGCGGCCATTTTGAAAATGATTGACCAAAATGTATTTTTTACTCCGGATATGGAATCAGGACTCCTAAATTTATTTGGAAACCAAATTTCGTTAAAATCGGACAACTTTGACGTTTTTGACAAACTTTGCGCCATACGCGCGCAACCAGGAAGTAAAAATTTAAATTTTTTTTTCGTGATGATTCGTCGCCAGGAGTCTTAAAACAGTATCCACAGTTAAAATGTTTGATATCTGTTACTATCTAGGAGGAGATCTGATAACAAGGGTAAACAGCGTTTTGCGCGATTGCGCCGTAACTAAGAATAGTTTAGCGTCAGGCCCTAAGTCACGTCGATTCCTGGCAGTGCTGAATAAGTGTGCCAAATTTCATAAAAATCGGTTAAGGCAATTTTTTGACGTTGATGGCAGAAAAAAAAAGAATAATAATAATAATAGGCAGAACGAAATCAATAAGGTCTTCCCTTTGGAAAGGGAAAGACCTTAATAAAGAGGGCAGATGGGACTATATCTGGGCTTTTATGGTTTGTATCGTCTAATTATGGTCAAATG
Organism: Arcuatula senhousia; assembly: GCA_963971305.1. NCBI lineage: Eukaryota > Metazoa > Mollusca > Bivalvia > Mytilida > Mytilidae > Arcuatula > Arcuatula senhousia. The sequence continues at coordinate 29,579 of CAXARO010001528.1, forward strand.
AGGTATATTTACCCAAAAATATTTTTTTTTGGTGAAAAATGGCAAATTTCCAAATTTTCGAAAAAAAGGGGGGCTGAAATATCAACTTTGTTATTTCTGACATTTGAGAACTTTTAATCATTGAAACTGGTTGGAATAGTGAAAGTAAGTTGATTTGACCTTGAAAATTCAGTCAAGGTCATACAGTGGCTTAGAACAGTGATAGGGTGTAATTTTCACAAAAATCCATGTTGCGACACCATTTTTTCATATTTTTCCCCCAAAAAAATTGTGTTCAACTGAGAAGACATCGTCACATTATATAATGTAAAAAAGTTCTGAAAAAGGTTACATTTTATTTGAAATATTTCCCAATGAAAAAGAAGACTCTGTTTTTTGAAAATCTACAAATAATGACCTTGACATTTGACCTTTGACCTTGAACTCATTTTGTAGATCTCGATGAGAGAAACATTTTTTATATTTATTGTGTGTTGCTAATTGTTATGGTTTTTGAGTTATAGCGAAAACAAAATTTCAATGGCGGCCATTTTGAAAATGATTGACCAAAATGTATTTTTTACTCCGGATATGGAATCAGGACTCCTAAATTTATTTGGAAACCAAATTTCGTTAAAATCGGACAACTTTGACGTTTTTGACAAACTTTGCGCCATACGCGCGCAACCAGGAAGTAAAAATATAAATTTTTTTTTCGTGATGATTCGTCGCCAGGAGTCTTAAAACAGTATCCACAGTTAAAATGTTTGATATCTGTTACTATCTAGGAGGAGATCTGATAACAAGGGTAAACAGCGTTTTGCGCGATTGCGCCGTAACTAAGAATAGTTTAGCGTCAGGCCCTAAGTCACGTCGATTCCTGGCAGTGCTGAATAAGTGTGCCAAATTTCATAAAAATCGGTTAAGGCAATTTTTTGACGTTGATGGCAGAAAAAAAAGAATAATAATAATAATAGGCAGAACGAAATCAATAAGGTCTTCCCTTTGGAAAGGGAAAGACCTTAATAAAGAGGGCAGATGGGACTATATCTGGGCTTTTATGGTTTGTATCGTCTAATTATGGTCAAATGAGGTATATTTACCCAAAAATATTTTTTTTTGGTGAAAAATGGCAAATTTCCAAATTTTCGAAAAAAAGGGGGGCTGAAATATCAACTTTGTTATTTCTGACATTTGAGAACTTTTAATCATTGAAACTGGTTGGAATAGTGAAAGTAAGTTGATTTGACCTTGAAAATTCAGTCAAGGTCATACAGTGGCTTAGAACAGTGATAGGGTGTAATTTTCACAAAAATCCATGTTGCGACACCATTTTTTCATATTTTTCCCCCAAAAAAATTGTGTTCAACTGAGAAGACATCGTCACATTATATAATGTAAAAAAGTTCTGAAAAAGGTTACATTTTATTTGAAATATTTCCCAATGAAAAAGAAGACTCTGTTTTTTGAAAATCTACAAATAATGACCTTGACATTTGACCTTTGACCTTGAACTCATTTTGTAGATCTCGATGAGAGAAACATTTTTTATATTTATTGTGTGTTGCTAATTGTTATGGTTTTTGAGTTATAGCGAAAACAAAATTTCAATGGCGGCCATTTTGAAAATGATTGACCAAAATGTATTTTTTACTCCGGATATGGAATCAGGACTCCTAAATTTATTTGGAAACCAAATTTCGTTAAAATCGGACAACTTTGACGTTTTTGACAAACTTTGCGCCATACGCGCGCAACCAGGAAGTAAAAATTTAAATTTTTTTTTCGTGATGATTCGTCGCCAGGAGTCTTAAAACAGTATCCACAGTTAAAATGTTTGATATCTGTTACTATCTAGGAGGAGATCTGATAACAAGGGTAAACAGCGTTTTGCGCGATTGCGCCGTAACTAAGAATAGTTTAGCGTCAGGCCCTAAGTCACGTCGATTCCTGGCAGTGCTGAATAAGTGTGCCAAATTTCATAAAAATCGGTTAAGGCAATTTTTTGACGTTGATGGCAGAAAAAAAAAGAATAATAATAATAATAGGCAGAACGAAATCAATAAGGTCTTCCCTTTGGAAAGGGAAAGACCTTAATAAAGAGGGCAGATGGGACTATATCTGGGCTTTTATGGTTTGTATCGTCTAATTATGGTCAAATGAGGTATATTTACCCAAAAATATTTTTTTTTGGTGAAAAATGGCAAATTTCCAAATTTTCGAAAAAAAGGGGGGCTGAAATATCAACTTTGTTATTTCTGACATTTGAGAACTTTTAATCATTGAAACTGGTTGGAATAGTGAAAGTAAGTTGATTTGACCTTGAAAATTCAGTCAAGGTCATACAGTGGCTTAGAACAGTGATAGGGTGTAATTTTCACAAAAATCCATGTTGCGACACCATTTTTTCATATTTTTCCCCCAAAAAAATTGTGTTCAACTGAGAAGACATCGTCACATTATATAATGTAAAAAAGTTCTGAAAAAGGTTACATTTTATTTGAAATATTTCCCAATGAAAAAGAAGACTCTGTTTTTTGAAAATCTACAAATAATGACCTTGACATTTGACCTTTGACCTTGAACTCATTTTGTAGATCTCGATGATAGAAACATTTTTTATATTTATTGTGTGTTGCTAATTGTTATGGTTTTTGAGTTATAGCGAAAACAAAATTTCAATGGCGGCCATTTTGAAAATGATTGACCAAAATGTATTTTTTACTCCGGATATGGAATCAGGACTCCTAAATTTATTTGGAAACCAAATTTCGTTAAAATCGGACATCTTTGACGTTTTTGACAAACTTTGCGCCATACGCGCGCAACCAGGAAGTAAAAATTTAAATTTTTTTTTCGTGATGATTCGTCGCCAGGAGTCTTAAAACAGTATCCACAGTTAAAATGTTTGATATCTGTTACTATCTAGGAGGAGATCTGATAACAAGGGTAAACAGCGTTTTGCGCGATTGCGCCGTAACTAAGAATAGTTTAGCGTCAGGCCCTAAGTCACGTCGATTCCTGGCAGTGCTGAATAAGTGTGCCAAATTTCATAAAAATCGGTTAAGGCAATTTTTTGACGTTGATGGCAGAAAAAAAAGAATAATAATAATAATAGGCAGAACGAAATCAATAAGGTCTTCCCTTTGGAAAGGGAAAGACCTTAATAAAGAGGGCAGATGGGACTATATCTGGGCTTTTATGGTTTGTATCGTCTAATTATGGTCAAATGAGGTATATTTACCCAAAAATATTTTTTTTTGGTGAAAAATGGCAAATTTCCAAATTTTCGAAAAAAAGGGGGGCTGAAATATCAACTTTGTTATTTCTGACATTTGAGAACTTTTAATCATTGAAACTGGTTGGAATAGTGAAAGTAAGTTGATTTGACCTTGAAAATTCAGTCAAGGTCATACAGTGGCTTAGAACAGTGATAGGGTGTAATTTTCACAAAAATCCATGTTGCGACACCATTTTTTCATATTTTTCCCCCAAAAAAATTGTGTTCAACTGAGAAGACATCGTCACATTATATAATGTAAAAAAGTTCTGAAAAAGGTTACATTTTATTTGAAATATTTCCCAATGAAAAAGAAGACTCTGTTTTTTGAAAATCTACAAATAATGACCTTGACATTTGACCTTTGACCTTGAACTCATTTTGTAGATCTCGATGATAGAAACATTTTTTATATTTATTGTGTGTTGCTAATTGTTATGGTTTTTGAGTTATAGCGAAAACAAAATTTCAATGGCGGCCATTTTGAAAATGATTGACCAAAATGTATTTTTTACTCCGGATATGGAATCAGGACTCCTAAATTTATTTGGAAACCAAATTTCGTTAAAATCGGACAACTTTGACGTTTTTGACAAACTTTGCGCCATACGCGCGCAACCAGGAAGTAAAAATTTAAATTTTTTTTTCGTGATGATTCGTCGCCAGGAGTCTTAAAACAGTATCCACAGTTAAAATGTTTGATATCTGTTACTATCTAGGAGGAGATCTGATAACAAGGGTAAACAGCGTTTTGCGCGATTGCGCCGTAACTAAGAATAGTTTAGCGTCAGGCCCTAAGTCACGTCGATTCCTGGCAGTGCTGAATAAGTGTGCCAAATTTCATAAAAATCGGTTAAGGCAATTTTTTGACGTTGATGGCAGAAAAAAAAGAATAATAATTAAATTACAATCGTTCAAAGAACGATCGCGAGGTCTTTCCCATTTGTGTATTACAATAGAAACAGATTACAGTGACTGAGTAATACAATTTTTGGATAGTTCAACATTTAGAAAATATATGGTTGCTCTTTACTTTTATGCAAGTTGCTATGAATAGTTCATCAAAATCAGTCTAGAAGACCTTTAAATCTACTTGAAAACCAAATTTTATCTAAATTGGTCATTTTTTGCACTTGGCGCCATTTGCGCGAAATTTCATTTTTGACTGCAGATTTGTACTCAGGACCCTTAAATCTACTTGAATACCAAATTTCATCAAAATCGGTCAACTTTTACATTTTGGCGCCGTTGGCGCGAAAAGCGCGAAATTTTATTTTAATCGCAGATTCGTACTCAGGACTCTTAAATCTACTTGAAAACCAAATTTCATCAAAATCAGTCAATTTTTACATTTTGGCGCCATTGGCGCAAAAAGCGCATAATTTGATTTTTGACCACAGATTTGTACTCAGGATTTTTAAATCTACTTTAATGCCAAATTTCATCAAAATCGGTCAACTTTTACATTTTGGCGCCATCGGCGCGAAAAGCGCAAAATTTGATTTTTGACCACAGATTTGTACTCAGGACTCTTAAATCTACTTGAATACCAAATTTCATCAAAATCGGTCAACTTTTACATTTTGGCGCCATCGGCGCGAAAAGCGCAAAATTTGATTTTTGACCACAGATTTGTACTCAGGACTCTTAAATCTACTAGAATACCAAATTTCATCAAAATCGGTCAACTTTTACATTTTGGCGCCATCGGCGCGAAAAGCGCAAAATTTGATTTTTGACCACAGATTTGTACTCAGGACTCTTAAATCTACTTGAATACCAAATTTCATCAAAATCGGTCAACTTTTACATTTTGGCGCCATCGGCGCGAAAAGCGCAAAATTTGATTTTTGACCACAGATTTGTACTCAGGACTCTTAAATCTACTTGAATATCAAATTTCATCAAAATCGGTCAACTTTTACATTTTGGCGCCATCGGCGCGAAAAGCGCAAAATTTGATTTTTGACCACAGATTTGTACTCAGGACTCTTAAATCTACTTGAATACCAAATTTCATCAAAATCGGTCAACTTTTACATTTTGGCGCCATCGGCGCGAAAAGCGCAAAATTTGATTTTTGACCACAGATTTGTACTCAGGACTCTTAAATCTACTTGAATACCAAATTTCATCAAAATCGGTCAACTTTTACATTTTGGCGCCATCGGCGCGAAAAGCGCAAAATTTGATTTTTGACCACAGATTTGTACTCAGGACTCTTAAATCTACTTGAATTAACTCAAAAACTATCTAAATATAAATCAATAATTGTTACATCAAATCTATTTATTGAAAAAGATATTGCACAACATGATGAAATCTGTTGAAACAACGTTTTACGGAGATGTTTCCAGGGCTCTAACTCAAAAACGGGTAGTCGAAAAAAAATTTTTTTTTTTGATTTGTAATCAGGACCCTCAAATCTACCTGGAAACTAAATTTCATCAAAATCGGACAACATTGACATTTTGCGCCAAATTTGCGCCATACGCGTGCAACCAGGAAGTAAATTATAGCATTCTTTTTGCATGATAAATCATCACCAGGATGTAAGGTACCATTTCCACTAAACAGAATCTTGATAACTATTACCGTTTCGGAGGAGATCTGAACACAAGGGTAAACAGCGTTTTGCGCGATTGCGCCGTAACTAAGAATAGTTTAGCGTCAGGTCCTTAGTCAAGTCGATTCCTGGCAGTGCTGAATAAGTGTGCAAAATTTCGTTAAGATCTGTCAAGAAACTTTTTGCTCACGAGCGGCAGAAAAAAAAGAATAATAATAATAATAATAATAATAGGCAGAACGAAAACAATAAGGTCTTCCCTTTGGAAAGGGAAAGACCTTAATAATAATAGGCAGAACGAAATCAATAAGGTCTTCCCTTTGGAAAGGGAAAGACCTTAATAAAGAGGGCAGATGGGACTATATCTGGGCTTTTATGGTTTGTATCGTCTAATTATGGTCAAATGAGGTATATTTACCCAAAAATATTTTTTTTTGGTGAAAAATGGCAAATTTCCAAATTTTCGAAAAAAAGGGGGGCTGAAATATCAACTTTGTTATTTCTGACATTTGAGAACTTTTAATCATTGAAACTGGTTGGAATAGTGAAAGTAAGTTGATTTGACCTTGAAAATTCAGTCAAGGTCATACAGTGGCTTAGAACAGTGATAGGGTGTAATTTTCACAAAAATCCATGTTGCGACACCATTTTTTCATATTTTTCCCCCAAAAAAATTGTGTTCAACTGAGAAGACATCGTCACATTATATAATGTAAAAAAGTTCTGAAAAAGGTTACATTTTATTTGAAATATTTCCCAATGAAAAAGAAGACTCTGTTTTTTGAAAATCTACAAATAATGACCTTGACATTTGACCTTTGACCTTGAACTCATTTTGTAGATCTCGATGAGAGAAACATTTTTTATATTTATTGTGTGTTGCTAATTGTTATGGTTTTTGAGTTATAGCGAAAACAAAATTTCAATGGCGGCCATTTTGAAAATGATTGACCAAAATGTATTTTTTACTCCGGATATGGAATCAGGACTCCTAAATTTATTTGGAAACCAAATTTCGTTAAAATCGGACAACTTTGACGTTTTTGACAAACTTTGCGCCATACGCGCGCAACCAGGAAGTAAAAATTTAAATTTTTTTTTCGTGATGATTCGTCGCCAGGAGTCTTAAAACAGTATCCACAGTTAAAATGTTTGATATCTGTTACTATCTAGGAGGAGATCTGATAACAAGGGTAAACAGCGTTTTGCGCGATTGCGCCGTAACTAAGAATAGTTTAGCGTCAGGCCCTAAGTCACGTCGATTCCTGGCAGTGCTGAATAAGTGTGCCAAATTTCATAAAAATCGGTTAAGGCAATTTTTTGACGTTGATGGCAGAAAAAAAAGAATAATAATTAAAATGCCATTTGTTCAGAGAACAAATGAGAGGTCTTTCCCTGTCTCTTGTCTCTCTGTCGCTTTAGCATGTTAGCATTATGGTGTCCAATACAAGTACTATAGACAAATGAGTCATTTCGTTTTCGATATGAGGTTACCAATAGTTATCAAATAGGTTCCAGAATAAAGATCAAGGGGCCTAGTGTAAGAAAAAGGATGGTTGCTAAGGACATTTTGTTGGTTGCTATGGACTAAGGGTTACTTCCGGTTGACAAATTTTAACTCTAAACTTGGAAAGTAGTCTTGGTTAAGAATATATATGGTTGCTATGGACTTTTCATAAATGTTACCTTGTTGCTAGGGAATGACCTTGACCCATGACCTTTGACCTTGGACTCAAATTGTAGGTCTTGGCATTCTGATTCATTTCAGTATACATGTTTACTATACTATCTGTTATGGTTTTGAAGTTAAGGGCAAAAAACGTGTTTCGCGAAATTCTGTTTCGGCCGCCATTTCAAAACCGCTCAATCGAATCATGCACTGTTTGGACTCAAATTGTAGGTCTTTTCAAGACGATCATTTTTTGTTCATATATTGTCTATACTATCTCTAACGGTTTTCGAGTAAGAAGTAAAAAACCGTTTGACGGCCGCCATTTTGGCAATGGTAAACGCAAAAAAAATTTTGACCACAGATTCGTAATCAGGACCCTCAAATCTACCTGGAAACCAAATTTCATCAAAATCAGACAACATTGACATTTTGCGCCAACTTTGCGCCATACGCGCGCAATCAGGAAGTAAAATAAAAAAAAAAATTTTCGTGATGACACATCGGCAGGAGTCAGAGAACAGTTTCCACTGTCTAGATATTTTATATCTGTTACTATCTAGGAGGAGATCTGCTAACAAGGAAAAACAGCGTTTCGGGAGATAACTCTGTTACTAAAAATAGATTTTTGTCAATGCCTAAGCCAAGTCTATTCCTGGCAGTGCTGAATAGGTGTGCCAAGTTTCATAAAGTTTGGTCAAGTCGTTTTTTCACAGCGGACGGAAGAAAAAGAATAATAATTAAAATGCCATTTGTTCAGAGAACAAATGAGAGGTCTTTCCCTGTCTCTTGTCTCTCTGTCGCTTTAGCATGTTAGCATTATGGTTTCCAATACAAGAACTTTAGACAAATGAGTCATTTCGTTTTCGATATGAGGTTACCAATAGTTATCAAATAGGTTCCAGAATAAAAATCAAGGGGCCTAGTGTCAGAAAAAGGATGGTTGTTAAGGACATTTTATTGGTTGCTATGGACAGAAGGTCACTTACGGTTATAAAAAGTTTCTTCTAAACTCAATAGGTAATGTTGGTTAAGAATACATATGGTTGCTATGGACTTTTCATTAATGTTACCTTGTTGCTAGGGAATGACCTTGACCCATGACCTTTGACCTTGAACTCAAATTGTAGTTCTGTGCATACTGATTCATTTAAGTATACATGTTTACTATACTATCTGTTATGGTTTTGAAGTTATGGGCAAAAAACGTGTTTCGCGAAACTTGTTTCGGCCGCCATTTCGTAACCGCTCAACCGAATCATACACTTTATGGACTCAAAATGTAGGTCTTTTCAAGACGATCATTTTTTGTACATATATTGTCTATACTATCTCTAACGGTTTTCGAGTTAGAAGTAAAAAACCGTTTGACGGCCGCCATTTTGGCAATGGTAAACGCAAAAAAAAATTGACCAAAGATTCGTAATCAGGACCCTCAAATCAACCTGGAAACTAAATTTCATCAAAATCGGACAACATTGACATTTTGCGCCAACTTTGCGCCATACGCGCGCAACCAGGAAGTAAAATATAAAAAAAAATTTTCGTGATGACACATCGGCAGGAGTCAGAGAACAGTTTCCACAGTTTAGATTTTTTATATCTGTTACTATCTAGGAGGAGATCTGCTAACAAGGGTAAACAGCATTTCGGGAGATAACTCTGTTACTAAAAATAGATTTTTATCATCGCCTAAGCCAAGTCTATTCCTGGCAGAGCTGAATAGATGTGCCAAGTTTCATCATGTTTGGTCAAGTCGTTTTTTCACAGCGGACGGAAGAAAAAGAATAATAATAATAATAATCATAAGAAATGCAATAAGGTCTTCCCTTTGGAAAGGGAAAGACCTTAATAATAATAATAATCATAAGAAATACAATAAGGTCTTCCCTTTGGAAAGGGAAAGACCTTAATAATAATAGGCAGAACGAAATCAATAAGGTCTTCCCTTTGGAAAGGGAAAGACCTTAATAAAGAGGGCAGATGGGACTATATCTGGGCTTTTATGGTTTGTATCGTCTAATTATGGTCAAATGAGGTATATTTACCCAAAAATATTTTTTTTTGGTGAAAAATGGCAAATTTCCAAATTTTCGAAAAAAAGGGGGGCTGAAATATCAACTTTGTTATTTCTGACATTTGAGAACTTTTAATCATTGAAACTGGTTGGAATAGTGAAAGTAAGTTGATTTGACCTTGAAAATTCAGTCAAGGTCATACAGTGGCTTAGAACAGTGATAGGGTGTAATTTTCACAAAAATCCATGTTGCGACACCATTTTTTCATATTTTTCCCCCAAAAAAATTGTGTTCAACTGAGAAGACATCGTCACATTATATAATGTAAAAAAGTTCTGAAAAAGGTTACATTTTATTTGAAATATTTCCCAATGAAAAAGAAGACTCTGTTTTTTGAAAATCTACAAATAATGACCTTGACATTTGACCTTTGACCTTGAACTCATTTTGTAGATCTCGATGAGAGAAACATTTTTTATATTTATTGTGTGTTGCTAATTGTTATGGTTTTTGAGTTATAGCGAAAACAAAATTTCAATGGCGGCCATTTTGAAAATGATTGACCAAAATGTATTTTTTACTCCGGATATGGAATCAGGACTCCTAAATTTATTTGGAAACCAAATTTCGTTAAAATCGGACAACTTTGACGTTTTTGACAAACTTTGCGCCATACGCGCGCAACCAGGAAGTAAAAATTTAAATTTTTTTTTCGTGATGATTCGTCGCCAGGAGTCTTAAAACAGTATCCACAGTTAAAATGTTTGATATCTGTTACTATCTAGGAGGAGATCTGATAACAAGGGTAAACAGCGTTTTGCGCGATTGCGCCGTAACTAAGAATAGTTTAGCGTCAGGCCCTAAGTCACGTCGATTCCTGGCAGTGCTGAATAAGTGTGCCAAATTTCATAAAAATCGGTTAAGGCAATTTTTTGACGTTGATGGCAGAAAAAAAAGAATAATAATTAAATTACAATCGTTCAAAGAACGATCGCGAGGTCTTTCCCATTTTGTGTATTACAATCGAAACAGATTACAGTGACCGAATGATACAATTTTGGAATATTTCAAAATTTAGAAAATATAGAAAAAAAATAGACTTTTATGCCAGTCGCTATGGAAATTTCATCAAAATCAGTCTAGAAGACCCTTAAATTTACTTGAATATCAAATTTCATCAAAATCGGTCATTTTTTACATTTGGCGCCATTGGCGCAAAAATCGCGAAATTTAATTTTTGACCGCAAATTTGAACTCAGGACCCTTAAATCTACTTGTATACCAAATTTCATGAAAATCAGTCAATTTTTACAGATTCATAATCAGGACACTTAAAACTACATGAAAATCAGTCAATTTTTGAATTTTGCGCCATTGGTGCGAAAAGCGCGAAAAAGTTTTTTGGTCGCAGATTAATACTCAGGACACTTAAATCTACTTGAATGCCAAATTTAATCAAAATTGGTTAACTTTAACATTTTGGCGCCATTGGGGCGAAAAGCATGAAATTTTATTTTTGACCGCAGATCCCGTAAAGTTGACTTATGACCTTTGACCTTTGTCTTAACGTTAAGCTCTTGGATGATGTTTTTGGCCGCCATTTTGAAAGCACTCAACCGTATCATGTACTTCCTGGGCTTAGATTAATGGTCTTGTGAAGACAGTCGTTTATCATTCACATGTCTATTGTATTATCTGTTAAGGTTTTCAAGTTATAAGTAAAAACATTTGACGACCGCCATTTTTGCAATGGTAAACGCAAAAAAAGAATTTGACCACAGATTTGTAATCAGGACCCTCAAATCTACCTGGAAACACAATTTCATCAAAATAGGTCAATTTTCATATTTTTGACAAACTGTGCGCCATACGCGCGCAACCAGGAAGTAAATTAGAGAATTTTTTTTGCATGAAAAATTATCTCTTGGATGTAACAAACCACTTTCACTAAACAAAATCTGACAATTGTTATCGTTTTTCTGAGCTTATCTTATAACAAGGATAAACAGCGTTTGGCGCTATTGCGCCGAAACTAATTAGAGTTGGTGCTGCTAGGCATATTTTTTTCTACTGCTGGCACTGATGAAAAAGTGTGCCAAATTTCGTTAAGATCGGGTAGAAACTTTTTCCTCCGGGACGACATAAAAAAAAATGATAAAAATATTAAAGAAAGTGCCACTGCCTAGACGACATTGTGTCGTTGTAACGATTTTTTACGAAAAAAAAAACATTTTGTCAAGGTAATAAAGTTAGAGGAATGACAGGGCCATCTTTTTCAAAAAATATAAAAAGTGTATCCTTACAGATGTTTGCTTATCGTAACAAAAAGTGAAATTTTGGGAACCGGCTAAAATTTCAAATTTTTTTTTCGTGATGATTCGTCGCCAGGAGTCTTAGAACAGTATCCACAGTTAAGATTTTTGATATCTGTTATTATCTAGGAGGAGATCTGAACACAAGGGTAAACAGCGTTTAGCGCTATTGCGCCGAAACTAAAAGGAGTTGGCGCTCACAGGCATACTCATTTCTATTCCTGGCAGTGCTGAATAAGTGTGCCAAATTTGGTTAAGATCGGTCAAGAAACTTTTTGCTCACGGACGGCAGAAAAAAAAGAATAATAATAATAATAATAATAATAATAGGCAGAACGAAATCAATAAGGTCTTCCCTTTGGAAAGGGAAAGACCTTAATAAAGAGGACAGATGGGACTTTTTCTGGATTTTTAGGGTTTGTATCGTCTAATTATGGTTAAATAAGGTATATTTACCAAAAAATACAATTTTTTGGTATACAATTTTTTGGTGAAAAATGGCAAATGTCCAAATTTTCAAAAAAAGGGGGGATGAAATGTCAACTTTGTTGTTTTTGACATTTGAGAACTTTTAATCATTAAAACTGGTTGCAATAGTGAAAGTAAGTTGATTTGACCTTGAAAAATCATTCAAGGTCATACAGTGGCTTAGAACAGTGATACGGTCTAATTTTCACAAAAATCCATGTTGCGACACCATTTTTTCATATTTTTTCCCCAAATAAATTGTGTTCAACTGAGAAGACATCAACAGATTATATAATGTAAAAAAAGTTCTAAAAAAATTGCATTTTATTTGAGTTATTTCGCAATGAAAAAAAAGACTCATTTTTTGGAAAATCTACCAATGATGACCTTGACATTTGACCTTTGACCTTGAACTCATTTTGTAGATCTCAATGAGAGAAACATTTTTTTATATTTATTGTGTGTTTCTTATTGTTATGGTTTTTGAGTTATAGCGAAAACAAAATTTCAATGGCGGCCATTTTGAAAATTATAGACCAAAATGTATTTTTCACTCCGGATATGAAATCAGGACTCCTAAATCTATTTGGAAACCACATTTCATTAAAATCGGACGACTTTGACGTTTTTGACAAACTTTGCGCCATACGCGCGCAACCAGGAAGTAAAAATTTCAAATTTTTTTTTCGTGATGATTCGTCGCCAGGAGTCTTAGAACAGTATCCACAGTTAAGATTTTTGATATCTGTTATTATCTAGGAGGAGATCTGAACACAAGGGTAAACAGCGTTTAGCGCTATTGCGCCGAAACTAAAAGGAGTTGGCGCTCACAGGCATACTCATTTCTATTCCTGGCAGTGCTGAATAAGTGTGCCAAATTTGGTTAAGATCGGTCAAGAAACTTTTTGCTCACGGACGGCAGAAAAAAAAGAATAATAATAATAATAATAATAATAATAGGCAGAACGAAATCAATAAGGTCTTCCCTTTGGAAAGGGAAAGACCTTAATAAAGAGGACAGATGGGACTTTTTCTGGATTTTTAGGGTTTGTATCGTCTAATTATGGTTAAATAAGGTATATTTACCAAAAAATACAATTTTTTGGTATACAATTTTTTGGTGAAAAATGGCAAATGTCCAAATTTTCAAAAAAAGGGGGGATGAAATGTCAACTTTGTTGTTTTTGACATTTGAGAACTTTTAATCATTAAAACTGGTTGCAATAGTGAAAGTAAGTTGATTTGACCTTGAAAAATCATTCAAGGTCATACAGTGGCTTAGAACAGTGATACGGTCTAATTTTCACAAAAATCCATGTTGCGACACCATTTTTTCATATTTTTTCCCCAAATAAATTGTGTTCAACTGAGAAGACATCAACAGATTATATAATGTAAAAAAAGTTCTAAAAAAATTGCATTTTATTTGAGTTATTTCGCAATGAAAAAAAAGACTCATTTTTTGGAAAATCTACCAATGATGACCTTGACATTTGACCTTTGACCTTGAACTCATTTTGTAGATCTCAATGAGAGAAACATTTTTTTATATTTATTGTGTGTTTCTTATTGTTATGGTTTTTGAGTTATAGCGAAAACAAAATTTCAATGGCGGCCATTTTGAAAATTATAGACCAAAATGTATTTTTCACTCCGGATATGAAATCAGGACTCCTAAATCTATTTGGAAACCACATTTCATTAAAATCGGACGACTTTGACGTTTTTGACAAACTTTGCGCCATACGCGCGCAACCAGGAAGTAAAAATTTCAAATTTTTTTTTCGTGATGATTCGTCGCCAGGAGTCTTAGAACAGTATCCACAGTTAAGATTTTTGATATCTGTTATTATCTAGGAGGAGATCTGAACACAAGGGTAAACAGCGTTTAGCGCTATTGCGCCGAAACTAAAAGGAGTTGGCGCTCACAGGCATACTCATTTCTATTCCTGGCAGTGCTGAATAAGTGTGCCAAATTTGGTTAAGATCGGTCAAGAAACTTTTTGCTCACGGACGGCAGAAAAAAAAGAATAATAATAATAATAATAATTAAATTACAATCGTTCAAAGAACGATCGCGAGGTCTTTCCCATTTGTGTATTACAATAGAAACAGATTACAGTGACTGAGTGATACAATTTTGGGATAGTTCAACATTTAGAAAATATATGGTTGCTCGTGACTTTTTTGCCAGTTGATAGGAATAGTTCATCAAAATCAGTCTAGAAGTTCTTTAAATCCACTTGAATACCAAATTTTATCAAAATTGGTCATTTTTTACATTTGGCGCCATTTGCGCGAAATTTTAATTTTGACTGCAGATTCGTACTCAGAACCCTTTAATCAACTTGAATACCAAATTTCATAAAAATCGGTCAACTTTAACATATTTGCGCCATTGGCGCGAAAAGCGCGACATTTTATTTTTGACCGCAGATTCATACTAAGGACCCTTATATCTAATTGAATACCAAATTTCATCAAAATCTGTCAACTTTTAGATTTTGGCGCCATTGGCGCGAAAAGCGCGAAATTTTATTTTTGACTACAGATTCGTACTCAGGACTCTTAAATCTACTTGAATACCAAATTTCATCAAAATCGGTCAACTTTTACATTTTGGCGCCATTGGCACAAAAAACGCGAAATTTCATTTTTGACCGCAGATTCATACTAAGGACTCTTATATCTAATTGAATACCAAATTTCAACAAAATCTGTCAACTTTTATAATTTGGCGCCATCGGCGCGAAAAGCGCAAAATTTGATTTTTGACCACAGATTCGTAATCAGGATTCTTTAATCTACCTAAATACCAAATTTCATCAAAATCGGTCAACTTTTACATTTTGGCGCCATTGGCGCGAAAAGCGCGAAATTTTATTTTTGATCGCAGATTCGTACTTAGGACTCTAAAATCTACTTGAATACCAAATTTCATCAAAATCGGTCAACTTTAAAATTTTGGCGCCGATGGCGCAAAAAGCGCAAAATTTGATTTTTGACCACAGATTTGTACTCCGGACTCTTAAATCTACTTGAATACCAAATTTCATCAAAATCGGTCAACTTTTACATTTTGGCGCCATCGGCGCGAAAAGTGCAAAAATTGATTTTTGACCACAGATTTGTACTCAGGACTCTTAAATCTACTTGAATACCAAATTTCATCAATATCGGTCAACTTTTACATTTTGGCGCCATCGGCGCGAAAAGCGCAAAATTTGATTTTTGACCACAGATTTTTACTCAGGACTCTTAAATCTACTTGAATACCAAATTTCATCAAAATCGGTCAACTTTTACATTTTGGCGCCATTGGCGCGAAAAGCGCAAAATTTGATTTTTGACCATAGATTTGTACTCAGGACTCTCAAATCTACTTGAATACCAAATTTCATCAAAATCGGTCAACTTTTACATTTTGGCGCCATTGGCGCGAAAGGGGCGACTCAACCTCTCGCCCCCTCTCTTCCCCATGTCGACATAAAAGGGTGTGGCTTAGAAACTAACTCAAAAACTATCTTAATATAAATCAATAATTGTTACATCAAATCTATTTATTGAAAGTGATATTGCACAACATGATGAAATCTGTTGAAACAACGTTTTACGGGGATGTTTGAAGGGCTCTAACTCAAAAACGGGTGGTCGAAAAAAAATTTGCCTTCGGATTTGTTATCAGGACCCTCAAATTTACCTGGAAACCAAATTTCATCAAAATCGGACAACATTCACATTTTGCGCCAACTTTGCGCCATACGCGTGCAACCAGGAAGTAAATTATAGCATTATTTTTGCATGATAAATCATCACCAGGATGTAAGGTACCATTTCCATTAAACAGAATCTTGATAACTATTACCGTTTCGTAGGAGATCTGAACACAACGGTAAACAGCGTTTTGCGCGATTGCGCCTTTACTAATAATAGTTTAGCGTCAGATCCTTAGTCAAGTCGATTCCTGGCAGTGCTGAATAAGTGTGCCAAATTTCGTTAAGATCGATCAAGAAACTTTTTGCTCACGAGCGGCAGAAAAAAAAGAATAATAATAATAATAATAGGCAGAACGAAAACAATAAGGTCTTCCCTTTGGAAAGGGAAAGACCTTAATAATAATAATAGGCAGAACGAAAACAATAAGGTCTTCCCTTTGGAAAGGGAAAGACCTTAATAATAATAGGCAGAACGAAATCAATAAGGTCTTCCCTTTGGAAAGGGAAAGACCTTAATAATAATAATAGGCAGATCGAAAACAATAAGGTCTTCCCTTTGGAAAGGGAAAGACCTTAATAATTAAATAATAGGCAGAACGTAAACAATAAGGTCTTCCCTTTGGAAAGGGAAAGACCTTAATAATAGGCCGACGAAATACAATAAGGTCTTCCCTTTGGAAAGGGAAAGACCTTAATTAAAGTGCCATTTGTTCAAAGAACAAATGAGAGGTCTTTCCCGTTAAGTTGACCTATGACCTTTGACCTTTGTCTTAAAGTCAAGCTCTTTAATTACTGAAAATAAATATATATATATTTAGTATATTATCTGTAACAGTTTAAATGTTATATACAAGTAAATAATACATAGGATGAGGTTTTTGGCCGCCATTTTGAAACCACTCAACCTTAACATATTCTTCTTGGGCTTAAATGATAGGTATTGTAAAGACGGTCATTTTTCATACACATGTCTATTATACTATCTGTTACGGTTTTCAAGTTATTGGCAAAAAACGTATTTCGCGAAAAACCTGTTTCGGCCACCAATTCAAAACCGCTCAACCGAATCATGCACTTCCTGGATTCAAATTGTAGGTCTTCTCAAGACGATCATTTTTTATTCATATATTTTCTATACTATCTCTAACGGTTTTCGAGTTATAAGCAAAAAACCGTTTGACGGCCGCCATTTTGGCAATGGTAAACGCAAAAAAATTTTCGATTGCATATTCGTAATCAGGACCCTCTAATCTACTTGGAAACTAAATTTCATCAAAATCAGACAGAATTTACATTTTGCGCCAACTTTGCGCCATACGTGCGCAACCAGGAAGTAAATAAGAGCATTGTTTTTTGCATGATAAATCATCACCAGGATGTAAGCTACCATTTCAACTAAACAGAATCTTGATAACTATTACTGTGTCGGAGGAGATCTGAACACAAGGGTAAACATTGTTTTGCGCTATTGCGCCGAAATTACAAATAATTTAGCGTCGTGTCCATAGCTTAGTCTATTCCTGGTAGTGCTAAATAAGTGTGCAAAATTTCATGAAAATCGGTCAAGGCACTTTTTGTACCCGACTGGAAGAAAAAAAAAAGAATAATAAATATAAAGTGCCATTTGTTCAAAGAACAAATGAGAGGTCTTTCCCGTAGATTGACCTATGACCTTTGACCTTTGTCTTAAAGTCAAGCTCTTTAATTACTGATAATAAATATATATTTATTTACTATATTATCTGTAACCGTTTAAATTCTATATACAAGTAAATAATGCATTGGATGATGTTTTTGGCCGCCATTTTGAAACTAGTCAACCGTTACATGTATATCTTGGGCTTAAATGATAGGTCTTGTCAAGACGGTCATTTTTTATACACATGTCTATTATACAATCTTTTATGGTTTTCAAGTTATTGGCAAAAAACCTATTTCGCGAAAACCTGTTTCGGTCGTTATTTCGAAACCGCTCAACCGAATTATGCACTTCTTGGACTCAAATTGTAGGTCTTTTCAAGACGATCATTTTTTGTTTATATATTGTCTATACTATCTCTAACAGTTTTCGAGTTATAAGTAAAAAACCATTTGACGACCGCCATTTCGGCAATGGTAAACGCAAAAAAAAATTTGACCACAGATTCGTTATCAGGACCCTCAAATCTAACTGGAAATCAAATTTCATCAAAATCGGACAACTTTGACATTTTGCGCCAAGTTTGCGCCATACGCGCGCAACCAGGAAGTAAATTACAGCATTTTTTTTGCATGATAAATCATCACCAGGATGTAAGCTACCATTTTCACTAATCAGAATCTTGATAGCTATTACCGTTTCTAAGCTCATCTGATAACAAGGGTAAACAGCATTTTGCGCTATTGCGCCAAAACTATAAAGAGCTGGCGCTCACAGGCATACTCATTTCTATTTCTGGTAGTGCTGAATAAGTGTGTCAAATTTCATTAAGATCGGTCAAGAAACTTTTTGCTCACGAGCGGAAGAAAAAAAGAATAATAATAATAATAGGCCGACGAAATACAATAAGGTCTTCCCTTTGGAAAGGGAAAGACCTTAATAATAGGCAGAACGCAATCAATAAGGTCTTCCCTTTGGAAAGGGAAAGACCTTAATAAAGAGGGCAGATGGGACTATTTCTGGGCTTTTATGGTTTGTATCGTCTAATTATGGTCAAATGAGGTATATTTACCCAAAAATAAAATTTTTTGGTGAAAAATGGCAAATTTCCAAATTTTCGAAAAAAAGGGGGGCTGAAATATCAACTTTGTTATTTCTGACATTTGAGAACTTTTAATCATTGAAACTGGTTGGAATAGTCAAAGTAAGTTGATTTGACCTTCAAAATTCAGTCAAGGTCATACAGTGGCTTAGAACAGTGATAGGGTGTAATTTTCACAAAAATCCATGTTGCGACACCTTTTTTTCATATTTTTCCCCCCAAAAAATTGTGTTCAACTGAGAAGACATCGTCACATTATATAATGTAAAAAAAGTTCTGAAAAGGTTACATTTTATTTGAAATATTTCCCAATGAAAAAGAAGACTCGGTTTTTTGAAAATCTACAAATAATGACCTTGACATTTGACCTTTGACCTTGAATTCATTTTGTAGATCTCGATGAGAGAAACATTTTTTATATTTATTGTGTGTTTCTAATTGTTATGGTTTTTGAGTTATAGCGAAAACAAAATTTCAATGGCGGCCATTTTAAAAAAGGTTGACCAAAATGTATTTTTTACTCCGGATATGGAATCAGGACTCCTAAATCTATTAGGAAACCAAATTTCATCAAAATCAGACACATTTGACGTTTTTGACAAACTTTGCGCCATACGCGTGCAACCAGGAAGTAAAAATTTCAATTTTTTTTGTCGTGATGATTCGTCGCCAGGAGTCTTAAAACAGTATCCACAGTTAAAATTTTTGATATCTGTTACTATCTAGGAGGAGATCTGATAACAAGGGTAAACAGCGTTTTGCGCGATTGCGCCGTAACTAAGAATAGTTTAGCGTCAGGCCCTAAGTCACGTCGATTCCTGGCAGTGCTGAATAAGTGTGCCAAATTTCATAAAAATCGGTTAAGGCAATTTTTTGACGTTGATGGCAGAAAAAAAAGAATAATAATAATAATTAAATTACAATCGTTCAAAGAACGATTGCGAGGTCTTTCCTATTTGTGTATTACAATAGAAACAGATTACAGAGACTGAGTGATACAATTTTGGGATAGTTCAACATTTAGAAAATATATGGTTGCTATTGACTTTTATGTCAGTTGCTATGAATAGTTTATCAAAATCAGTCTAGAAGACCTTTATATCTACTTGAATACCAAATTTTATCAAAATTGGTCATTTTTTACATTTGGCGCCATTTGTACGAAATTTTATTTTTTTACTGCAGATTCGTACTCAGAACCCTTAAATCTACTTGAATACCAAATTTCATCAAAATCGGTTAACTTTTACATATTTGCGCCATTAGCGCGAAAAGCTTGAAATTATATTTTTTAACACAGATTCGTACTCAGGACTCTTAAATCTACTGGAACACCGAATTTCGTCAAAATCGGTCAACTTTTATATTTTGGCGCCATCGGCGCGAAAAGCGCAAAATTTGATTTTTGACCACAGGTTTGTACTCAGAACTCTTAAATCTACTTGAATACCAAATTTCATCAAAATCGGTCAACTTTTACATTTTGGCGCCATCGCCGCGAAAAGCGCAAAATTTGATTTTTGACCACAGATTTGTACTCAGGACTCTTCAATCTACTTGAATACCAAATTTCATCAAAAACGGTCAACTTTTACATTTTGGCGCCACCGGCGCGAAAAGCGCAAAATTTGATTTTTGACCACAGATTTGTACTCAGGACTCTTCAATCTACCTGAATACCAAATTTCATCAAAATCGGTCAACTTTTACATTTTGGCGCCACCGGCGCGAAAAGCGCAAAATTTGATTTTTGACCACAGATTTGTACTCAAGACTCTTAAATCTACTTGAATACCAAATTTCATCAAAATCGGTCAACTTTTACATTTTGGCGCCACCGGCGCAAAAAGCGCAAAATTTGATTTTTGACCACAGATTTGTACTCAAAACTCTTAAATCTACTTGAATACCAAATTTCATCAAAATCGGTCAACTTTTACATTTTGGCGCCATCAGCGCGAAAAGCGCAAAATTTGATTTTTGACCACAGATTTGTACTCAAGACTCTTAAATCTACTTGAATACCAAATTTCATCAAAATCGGTCAACTTTTACATTTTGGCGCCACTGGCGCGAAAAGCGCGAAATTTGATTTTTGACTACAGATTTGTACTAAGGACCCTTATATCTAATTGAATACCAAATTTCATCAAAATCGGTCAACTTTTACATTTTGGCGCCATTGGCGCGAAAGGGGCGACTCAACCTCTCGCCCCCTCTCGTCCCCATGTCGACATAAAAGGGCGTGGCTTAGAAACTAACTCAAAAACTCTCTTAATATAAATCAATAATTGTTACATCAAATCTATTTATTGAAAGTGATATTGCACAACATGATGAAATCTGTTGAAACAACGTTTTACGGAGATGTTTGAAGGGCTCTAACTCAAAAACGGGTGGTCAAAAAAAAATTTTGCTTTCGGATTTGTAATCAGGACCCTAAAATCTACCTGGAAACCAAATTTCATCAAAATCGGACAACATTGACATTTTGCGCCAACTTTGCGCCATACGCGTGCAACCAGGAAGTAAATTAGAGCATTCTTTTTGCATGATAAATCATCACCAGTATGTAAGGTACCATTTCCACTTAACAGAATCTTGATAACTATTACCGTTTCGGAGGAGATCTGAACACAAGGGTAAACAGCGTTTTGCGCGATTGCGCCATAACTAAGAATAATTTAGCATCAGGCCCTTAGTCAAGTCGATTCCTGGCAGTGCTGAATAAGTGTGCCAAATTTCGTTAAGATCGGTCAAGAAACTTTTTGCTCACGAGCGGCAGAAAAAAAAGAATAATAATAATAATAATAATTAAATTACAATCGTTCAAAGAACGATCGCGAGGTCTTTCCCTATTTGTGTCCTCCAATAGAAATAGATTCCTAACTGAATGATTCCATTTTTGGATATATCAACCTGGTAGGTACTCCAAATTAGAAATATTTGGTTGCTATGGACTTTTAGATCGGTTGCTATGAACAAAACATCACTTCCGGTCATAAATTATTGAAATTTAAACTCAGCAGGTAGTCAGGAGTCATATAATATATGGTTGCTATGGACTTTTAGGTCGGTTGCTATGAACAAAACATCACTTCCGGTCATAAAATATTGAAATTTAAACTCAGCAGGTAGTCAGGAGTCATAAAATATATGGTTGCTATAGACTTTTAGGTCGGTTGCTATGAACAAAACATCACTTCCGGTCATAAAATATTGAAATTTAAACTCAGCAGGTAGGCAGGAGTCATAGAATATATGGTTGATATGGACTTTTAGGTTGGTTGCTATGGACAAAAGGTCACTTCCGGTCACAAAAAGATAAAATTTAAACTCAGCAAGTAGTCTGGATTCATAAAATATATGGTTGCTATGGACTTTTCCTTAAGGTTACCTTGTTGCTAAGGACTGACCTTAACCTTTGACCTTGGGCCCAAATTATAGCCCCTTCCTAACTGATTGTGAAAATATATGGTTGCTATGGATTTTTCCTTAAGGTTACCTTGTTGCTAAGGACTGACCTTGACCTATGACCTTTGACCTTGGGCCCAAATTATAGCCCCTTCCTAACTGATTGTGAAAATATATGGTTGCTATGGACTTTTCCTTAACATTACATTGTTACATATGGATTACTATACATTGCGCAATACATTCCTACATGTTGTATATTTAGTCATGATGCAATAATTCAAACTTGAGATTTGACCTATTTTTGGACGCAGATTTGTTCTCAGGACCCTTAAATCTAATTGAATACCAAATTTCATCAAAATTGATGGTTTCCTTAATATTGCATTACTATATATTGCGCAATGCATACCTATATCAAGTCATGACACAATAATTCAAACTTAAGATTTGACCTATGACATATATATTTTCGGATGCAACTTATGTCACCTAAGACGATTGGTGAAGGTCCCAAGTTTCTAGGACTAACCGTTTTGAAGAAAAAAAATGATGTGTTGCAACAGGTTTCGACTCAAAAACGCGTAACCAGGAAGTTGATCCAAAAATATTTTTTTTGATGATGACATGTCCCCAGGAGCCTGCCAACAATTTCAACACTTCAGATTTTGGATACTGGTTACGGTTTAGGAGGAGATCTGTGCACAAGGGTATTCGGTTTGGGGCAGACAACTCCGTTACTAAAAATAGTTTGGTTTCGCAGGGTCAGTCAAGGCGAGATCAAGTATGACCGTGATATTGTACCAAGTATCGAAATGATATGTCGCGACACTTTTGTTCTTTGGTCCGTGGAAAAAAAGAAGAAATATACATCCAACATTTTGAGTTCAAGAAGTACAAGATTCGGTTGAGGTGTGTAAAACAGACACAAAAAAAGTGCCAAACACTTTTAAACTATTACAGATAATATAGTAAAAATGATGTTTTTTTTTGTAATCAGTAGAAAATGATTTTGTATATAAAAACTTTATAAAATGTGTTTTTAAAGGTCTATAACTTAACATATAGATGTATTTTACAATCTTTAATTACAATTGCATGATTTTTGTTTAAAGCAAATAATTTAGAAAAAAAATCATAAATTACTTCATCAGCTTATTGTTAGCTATTACATAGGATAAAGACTGCTGTCATGATAATTCATTTAACATATCCTTATAAATACTGACGCGGGGCCACTAGGCAATCTGCCCACTTTTGCACCAGCATGAAATAATGCCTAGGGAGGGAATCGAACCCTCGTACGTCAGTGTCAATAACTTAACGTGCATGTACCAGAGCCCTGTTAGCTACCTCTACAAAATGTTTTGTACAGGTACCCACCTCCCACGACGAGGACGTAGGGTTGGATTTTTGGGAGGCAAATTTTTTTTACATTACAATATTCAGTACGTTTTTATTTGTTATTCCCTACAAGATTGTTGAATACCCCAGTTATTGTTATTCTTTGCATTGTTATTCTCAAATTGTTCTTTATCAGACATCTACTATATTTTTTTATAATCTTTTTTATGTTCAGTTAACAAATAAAACTAAAATTTAAGATTAAGTAAACTTTACATATTCATTTAAAATGATACCAAAACCAATGTTTCTGTTTTAAGATTGCAACACAGAAACATCATTTTCAATTAGAAAACTGTTGCTACTACAATATGACAAATCAATGACCATTAACTTTTACAAAAATAGATTCATGGTAACTGTAATAAGTTGGCAACACAGTAACTTCAAGTTCATCTATTCCCCTAACATATACATGGTCAATTATGGTGCCTCCTTCTGTTGTTGGTGTTGTCACACATTGCCTAAAGCCAGTTGATTCCATAAAACTTATTACAGTTGATTCACCTTTCAAAATATTTTCATTAAAATCCCCTAAAACAATAGTTTTCTCTGTAATGGGTAATAGGCTGTATATCATATGTCTAAAATTTTCCATAAAGTTATTAAGAGGGTATTTTTGAGTTCTGTAAACTGTTGCAACAACTGTATCTAAACCTGAGACTTTAAAGACTAAACATTCTAAATTTTCAAATATTTCAAGCGGAATTGTTACCAGTTCTTCTTTTAAGAAAACTCCTACACCACCATGTTGCATACCACTCAAAGACGCATACAAATCTGTATTTTCAGTGAAGGCTTCAGATCTACAGATGTTTTGGAAAGTAAATTGGTCAAGACTACATTGTGCGTCCTTTTGTAACCAGGTTTCTGTCAGACATATGACGTCTACATTTGCTATCACAGGATTTCTTCTCATATCTTCGATATGATTTTCTAAACCTTCAATGTTATGGTACAAGATGCTGAATCCATCACCAATACACTGATCTTCATTATCCTCTAAAAACGTTTTCATGTTTAATAAACCTTTTTCAACGTCTGGGTCACAATAAATCTTTGACTCCAAGACTTTCCGGTCAATGTCCTTAATGTACAAGCCAGCCAGAGAAGTAACTCTGCTTAATGCAACATAAGCCTGTCCACAAGAGAAGCATTTGTTAAGGTCAATTACACATTCTTTCACAGTTAGTCCCTGAACTTTATGAACTGTGCAGGCCCAGGCAAGCTGAAGTGGATATTGCTTTCTGCTTCCATTTCTTTTTGGAACATCTTCAGTAGATGGTTCAATAGCAATACAGCTTTTACCATTTATTGTCTTTTTATCTGATGTGTTTTTTCCAACCTTTTCATTATCAAAATGGACAAATATTTTTTGTGGCAATGAGTTTGGTGTACTTGGTGCAATTTTCATTACAGTGCCTATAACTCCATTTACTAAACCATCTTTAGTGTCAATATTTTTTATCAACATTACTCTGGCACCTTCTCCAAGTAGCAACGATGATGGTAACTGAAGGTCCTTTTCTGCAAAGTTCATAGCTTTTCTTACAACTTGACCACTTGCCTTTGATTTTTGAAAGTCTTCAGCTTCTATTAATTGAATATTTGTGCCAAGTTTCATTGCCATGCTGTTGTTGTGAGTCTTGATCTCATCATTTGTTGCATAAATATGCAGAGCATTTTCTGGTCCATCCTTAATTCTGCTTTTCAATGATGACAGATCCTTCTCTTTTAATTCGTCGTTTTTAGATCTCACTCGTATTCTGTTTAACATTTCCGCGAATGCACTGTTGTTTTTCTGGCGCATAATTTCATCTAGCTCAACAATCTCAAACAACTCATTCCACAACTGGTTCATTGGATTAGATGGATCATCTACATACAGTTTGTCAGATTTCTTTGTTTTCACTGGTGGTAGCTGGTAAAAATCACCCACTGCAATAACAGATACACCTCCAAATAAACTGTCCTCTGGCATTTTCTTTATCTGTCTCAAGCGTTGGTGTATGAAGAAAAGAAGTCTTTTATTGACCATTGAGATCTCATCGATTATGATGACCTGTAATGATTCCAATTTGGATCTTAAGGTATTTATCTTGTCCTCACTCAAAAGTGCATGATCTAATGAAAGATTTTTATATATACCTAAAGCACTGTGAATGGTCATTCCTGAGATATTGAAAGCTGCAGTACCAGTAGGAGCAGTAAGCAAAACAGAAATGTCATCAGGATTGTCAACAACCTTTGAAAGAATTCTTGACATTTCATAATATAGACATTTAATCAGGTGACTTTTTCCTGTTCCACCTCCTCCAGTTACAAAAACATGAAATGGTTCAACAGTTTCTCCATTGGCTTTCTGCAAACACCACTGTCTTATTTTGTAAAACACTTCTCTTTGTTTAGAATTCATGCTTTGCAGTAATGGAATCATTTCATTTTTTGGAAACAGTGTTGTTGTTAAAAGATTTGTGCCACTTTGAGTATCACTTTTATTTAGATCTGGTATTGATTCATCTGAAACATCGTCAACAGCTGTAGAAACAGTACCTTCTTCCTCACATTCAAGTCTTTGTAATTCAGTTTCAGGACATAATTGAGCCCATGCATCCTCTTGGTATCCTCTTTGCTCTATAGCTTTTTCTGCATCTTCTAAAACTTGGTCACCTACTTTAACATACATTGCTTTATTGTTTTCAACAATGCTTCTGACAGTAGTCAAATTTCGTAACTTCTTCAATTTAACTGAACCATTGTTGTAGAAGTCTTCATAGGTCTCAAACTGTTTTGGCTTTAACTGTGCTTCTACTCTATGGGGCAAAAACAACTGAAGCATACTTTGGTAGTGCTTTTCTGGTGCCGTTTCCATTGAAAATCTAGGGTATCTTATCACTGCAGGGTCAGTTCTGGTTCTTTTTCTAATATACCCAAGATCTTTTCTAAGTTTAAATGTTGTTTGTTCGTTTATTTTCTGTGGAATTTGGGACTTTGTGAGTATACTATATTCTGAGCTGAATTCAGCTAGACTCATGTCTTCAAATGTATCATTCTTAGGTCTTTCTTTATATCTGTCAACAACATTAGCCATCCACATTTCTTCTTCAGAAGTGTCACTGTCTTGATTCGATTCAGAAGCATTTGTTGTCCTCTTTAAATTCTTAAATGGAATACTCAGTCTACATGGATTTGGTCCTAATGGTACAAATTCTACTTTTCTTGAACATCCTTTTAAATTCAAACCAGTCACCCTATATACAGCTTCTTGAGCACTAACTTCACGGTGATGTAAATAAGCAGTACCCACTTTATTCATGGTTTTTTGGGCATTTAAATTTCCCTCAGCAGCTTCAATTCTAGTATGCTGTAGCAACAACCCTAACTCACGTTCAGCTTTACTTATGTAACTGATTATGTATACCACACATGAATATTCATCAAGTACATATTGTATGTCCATATTTGCATTCCAAGCTCTTAACAAATGCTCATTGTACTGATTAATATAAATTT
Organism: Arcuatula senhousia; assembly: GCA_963971305.1. Lineage (NCBI taxonomy): Eukaryota > Metazoa > Mollusca > Bivalvia > Mytilida > Mytilidae > Arcuatula > Arcuatula senhousia. The sequence goes on from CAXARO010001528.1 coordinate 56,659, forward strand.
CATCTGCTTCCCTTTTAAGAATCACAGTGTCTCTCTTCGCTACCACTGAACATATGTTTTCAAACTCTTGTTGTGTCATATTTACTTTCTCAAAGATTTGTTCCACAGACAAGGATTCAGATTCTTGGTCAAGTACACACTCCCAAAGTTGATTTAATCTCTGCTTTGCTTGCTCTGTCTCTTCATTGGTTTTGTCAATGTCATCTGATGCTTCAGCTATAAAGGTCTGAGTAGAAGGTGGTCTTGGAAAGTTAAATCTGCAGTTGGTACCTTTTTTCTTGCATGATTTAGAGTGATTCTTGCTATGGCGATGAAGAGAAGTAACCATCTCATTAAGTTCTGGGTCTTCTTCCTCATCTGGAATTTCACAAGTGATATACCTATTGATGAAATCTACAATGTCACTGGTTTTATCTATTCCAAATACAGGAGCACCTTCAATCCAGAATAAACAATGAGCATGTGGAGAACCTCTCTGCTGAAATTCAATCCTATAGAAATGGTCAATCACTTTACCAATTGGATGTGCATCAGATAGGATAACTTCTTTTAAAAATGTTTGAAATCTGTGGTCAAACATTCTTGCTAGTGTAACTGGATTACTGTATAATATCTTGCACTTCTCAGTCCAGTCTAGATTAGCTATATCTCTTGTATCACCTTGTTGCTTCATTACAGTTTCAAGCATTTCATTCCATCTAAAATCTGCTGATGAAAAGGAACAAAAGAATGTTGGCTTTCCTATTTGTCTAACCATAGCAAACATATCTTTCTGTGTAGCTTGCCAGTAAGGTGGTGTTCCTCTAATTGGCTTTAAGTATTTGATTGCTTCATCCTTTTTCATCATCTCCATAACAAAATCTTTGTTCAGAAGCATATTGCTAGTTATTTTTTGTCCATCAACTGTTAATGGGGATTGTTTTCTTAAGGAAATCTGTAATTTTGACATTACTTGTTCAAGCTCTGACAAGTATTGCGCAAAAAATAGATAAGATGTGTCTTTAGCGAACCTATTGTCCACTCCCATCAATCTCATATTAAAATAGCGCAAAAGAGTTATTCTTTCATCTCTATCTTCCTTAAATGTGTTTTTGCCACTTGGAAAATGTGCTGGGAATGATTTTGCTTCTACTCCTATATCTCGCAAAACACTTACTGGTTTATTGCCTTCTGCTGGAGAAATGTTAAAGACTTCATCAAAGCACTGATCTAATACTTCCTGCCCAATATCAGCTGGTTGCAGACAGGTGTTCAGTTGTACACCTCTTAGTTTATCATCAATGTACGACTCTTCATGGTTGACTTCTTCAAAATTTTCAGACTCTTGACTTTCAGGTCTTTTAGTCATGACTACAGGTATTTCTTTTTTATTTTGTACACACCCTTCATCTATTGGGTTTTCATCACTGTCTCTTACTTGTCTTTCTTCTGGAATAGGGTTCAACCAATTTTCAGCTAGATGAACATCTGAATACCAAGTGTTTTTGTTCTTCAGATAGTTTATTGCACTCTCCACTTTCTTTGTGCTGATATACTGGTATTCTTCGTAGCCTTTGTATTCTATCTTTCTCTTTAATTTTACTGCAAGCATTCTGTTCTCATCCTCAAATCTTGGCAAAGTTGATGTTATTTTTTGTATATTTGAGGGAACACATACTACAGGTCCATGCACTCCTTTTTGTCCACCTTTAGGTAAGCCAAGTATTTTCATGAAGGGAATATTCAATGCAATCAAATGCTGTTCAAGACTGTTCAGAGAGTTTAATTCTGGAGGAACATCATCTAAAGCCAGTCCATTAACATGACTTTCAGCTGGCATTTTACCTGCTAACAACTTTCTATGACATGTCAAACAAACCCAAAGAAATTTTCTGCTTGAATTTGCATATTCACAATCATGATCACAATTACTGCCACATGCATGAACATATCTGTTTGAGATGCATTTCTTTGAAAGTTCTGCTACTTCATCTCCTTTGCCATTATATAATTGCTGGTCATATTTTATTACTTGCTTCATAAAGAACAATCTTAAGCAACACCCACAAACAAATTCAGGTCCCTTTTTTGATTCTAACTTGAACTTTTGTATGACATTTTCAATTACACTATTGTTTTCTTTTTCTTTCTGTCGTCTCTCGTGTTTTTGTTTGATAACTTTATTTCTGTGAGCTTTATTGGTTGCATATTTATGAGTACTGGCATTTTTTACATTCAGACAATGGGTTTTATCCGTCGCATACTTGTTGATGCTTGCATCTTTTACATTCTCACGGAAGGTCTCATCAGTTTCATACTTGTTAACGCTTGCATCTTTTACATTCTCACGGAAGGTCTCATCAGTTGCATACTTATTAATGCTTGCATCTTTTACATTCTCACGGAAGGTCTCATCAATTGCATACTTGTTAATGCTTGCATCTTTTACATTCTCACGGAAGGTCTCATCAGTTGCATACTTAATAATGCTGGCATCTTTTACATTCTCACGGAAGGTCTCATCAATTGCATACTTGTTAACGCTTGCATCTTTAACATTCTCACGATAAATTTCATCAGTTTCATACTTTTTGATACTTGCTTTCATTTTTTGTTCCCTATAGTCTTGATCTGTTTGGTATAGTTCACATAACTTTCTTTTAATTACTTCCCTCTTTGACTGATACAGATTTTTACTAGCATCATTTGTAGCCTGGTTAAATCTGCTATCTCTTGCATATCTCTCTCTAGCCATTCTTAGTTTTTGTTCTCTTAATTCTGGTTTGTTTTCATAGCACTCCTTCATTTTTTGTTTCTTTGACTTTTGACTTTTAATGCCACCAAAGCTGTCTTCACTATTCAACTCTTCGTTGCGTCTTTTTCTAGATCTTTTAGAAGTTTTTTCAAAGACACTAACTACAACATCATAGTGGTTATTTTCATGTTTAAGGTAAATTGCTTCATCATTTACATCACAGTCTGGGTCAATTTGCTGTGCAGAATACCTTACCCATCTGTTATTTGTGTAAGTGTAAATATCAGTTTTAAGAAGATCAGCAACAGCTAAGATTTCTACGGCTGTTCCCCAACTTTTATCCTCACTCATTCTGTTGCAGATAACATGCTCTTGAACTGTTGAATATTCGATGAAAGAAGAAAATCTGTCATTATTTTGCAGACAATGATTCACAATGACTTTTCTCAAGATCGAATAAAAGTTCTGTCTTTGGGAAAGTGCAAAAGATAAGGCTCTAAATAGACAATTACCATCACCCAATATGCTTTTAGTTTTATCTGGTTTGCCCATGTTAGTAACTAACTTATGATTCCCTGATTTTGTAATATGTTTTGTAGGAATTTTAGAGAGAGAGCATAATTTTCTTCGCAATGGCCCTTGAATAGGTTTAAAATTGAAGTTTTGAGCATTTTCAGAAGAGATAAATTGCACATCTAATTTGGAATCTAATCTTACCGTTTCATTTAGAAAGTCAGCAGAGCATGGCAGATTACTATCCTGTTGTAGTTGTGCTTGTTGAGCTTCAATCTTTGTTTCTTTTTCATCTTTTTTCAAATCTCGATACCTATAAATAGATTTATTACCAGCATTCAAGCCATCAAGACCATTAGTTTCACTTTTGTGGATAGCTAAAACAACACCTGTGATTTCAAACTGCACTGAAAGGTTATGCCTAACCAGTTTTATGAGATGCTCATACAAATGTTCAATGCTATCAAGCTTCATTAAAATGCTTGACCCATTATGTGCTGGAAGACCTTTTTCATTCCTAGCATGGGAATCAAATAAGAAAATTTTATCTTCTTGTTTTAAAACAACACAAGTTGAACCTTGTACACAAATAAAGCACCCATCTGTCTCTATTAAAGACTCTTGAATAGCCTGATCTAAAGAAAGTACACCTGGAAGGTCAATGTTATCATTCATATTTATCAAAGCAGCAAATGAATATTTCATTTCAATTTTTACTACCATGTTGCTTATTTCTATTTCAGATGGCAAATCAGACACTAAAAGCAAATCATTGTTTCCATGAATCCAAGTGTACACATCATTGCCTTGGATAAGAATAGTATCGAGCATTGACAAATTCCAATGATTAACTTGTGATAACTTACTATGAACCAAAGCAACTAAACAGTTGGCTACACATTGTTTTCCTGCATTAGCTCCAAATCTTAGGCTGCCTTGATGAAAACTACCTTTTACAATTATTGATTCAAACAAGGAATGTGGTAAAACTACATTACATACCTCTTTTGGTGCAACATTTAGTAAACCTGCATTAATCTCTACCTTTTTTGACTCTAGCTGGATTTTATGGTCAAGCTTCAGATCAGTTTTGCATTTCAAATCAACTTTCTTGTCAGGTCTGGATTCAAGTTCAGTTTCAAGCTTGTTTGTATCTGTGTGATCAGTTATATGTTCTAATATTTTCTCAGTTATATGTTCTAACATTGGTTCAGTTCTATGTTCTAATATTTTCTCAGCTCTATGTTCTAACATTGGTTCAGTTCTATGTTCTAATATTTTGTCAGCTCTATGTTCTAACATTGGTTCAGTTTTATGTTCTAATATTTTCTCAGTTCTATGTTCTAATATTTTCTCAGTTCTATATTCTAATATTGGTTCAGTTCTATGTTCTAATATTTTCTCAGTTCTATGTTCTAATATTTTCTCAGTTCTATGTTCTAATATTTTCTTAGTTCTATAATCTAATAAATCTGTTTTCAAAGTGTTTAAATTCTGTGTTATAAATCCATGCATCATTTTGTCAAATTCAATTATACTGGTGCCCTTATCCATTAAGTGATCCACCAGTTTCGTCTGATCTGCAACGCCTTGTTTTGGCGAGGGTACATTCGGTGATGTACAAACCCATGGGGGGGAGTCAGAGCTCGGCGGCATATCTGTTTCGATACACAGACTTCCCTGAGATGATGCAAAACTCAGGGCATTAGGACAATTTTTCTCGCTAGCAGTGCTAGGAGAAGCCATTGCCCTGGCTAGGGGTTTCTCCTCATCCCGAGGTGCCATCCCCATGGAGGCTGGACAATTTTTCTCGCTAGTTAGACTAGGAGAAGCCAATGTCCGGGCTAGGGGTTTTTCCTTCTGGTTAGGTGCCAACCCCATAGAGGCGTCATTTACTGCCTGGCGTCTCTCTCTCATTCTTGCCTTATTTTCTCTGCTCTTCACAGCTTTACTTTTACCTTTGCGAGGCATTTCTGAAAAAAAAAAAAACATTAGTAAGATAACTTGGTCATGGACTGAACATGTAGAACTCTGTATCTTTGAGGTCCAATATGATAGTCAATTGCTCTGGATCAATACAGCCCATGGTGGGCAGCAAAGTTTTTTGACACATGCATTCTTTGGTGGAATTTCCAACTGAATTTTCAAAAGGAATCAAATACATTTTTTTAAGCAGACCAAAATAAAAATATATATCGAAAAGACGCCTCATATCTTGCAACATTAATTTTCCCTCAAACTATTTAGTTGATTCCAAGAGTATAATTTTATGATTAAATGATAAATAAAGATTCATGATACCATACTTCATGGTAACCCTAACTATAACACTCCCTTTTTTGCGATCAATCAACCATGAAGTGAAGTAGATGAGTCAGGTACAATTTATGATGATTTTTGTTTGTTCCTATCCTGATGTATTTGTGTACAAAGTTGCATATGATACCAAACTTTCTTCATGGTAAACTAACTTCAACTTGTAGGTAAACCTGATGTGGGACGGACTGACGAACAGACCCAAACACTATAAAATAGTATATGCCACAGTTACAAAACAATTATCCCTTTTGACCCCTAATTAAGGGTATCTGCTTCGTTTCATTTTAGCTTCATGTGGCCCCTACTATTAGTAATAATTTGGTTCCCCAGTTTGGTATTTTTGGTTATACTGTTCTATGCTCTTCATATTCATACAGTGTTTGGAATTTTCAATATTTTTGGTAGCACGTCTCTGATGAGTCTTGAATAGACAAAACGCGCGTCAGGAGTAGCAAAATTTATTGTCTGGAACTTTGTTGTCATTTGTATATCTAACAGAAAAAGCTTTGCTGAGTGCAGCATGATACTACCGCAACAAGTTGAGCCCTGTGTAACGTTGGAGGCCCAATATGGATAGTCTATTGCTTTGGACACATGCAGCCCATGGTGGACTCACAATGGTTTTTGACACATGCATTCTGTGGTGGACTTTAAATGAAAAATGCATATTTGACATATTTATGCAAACTTATGTTTTTGGCCCCTTTGACTGACAAAGGTTTTTGACACATGCTTCTCTGATGGACTTTTGACCCAGGGGGGTAAAAATATAAATTTTCAATTTTGCATTCTACTCTTGAAAAGAATAATGTTTGGGGAAAAAATAAAAAATCAAACCAGAAATTTTTTAAAATTATGATTTTCGCTCCTTAGGTAATGAGCGAAAAAAAGATGGGGATCGCAAAAATTTATTCTTAAATTTAGAATCGCTTCTTGGCAAGGATGAACTTCTTTAATCGGACCAGAAATAAAAAAGTTTCGATTTTGGCTTCTTTTGGTCCCTAATAACATACATGTAACAGTAAAAAAAGGGGACACAAAAATATATCTGCTACTTGACAAGAATAAATTTGCAAAAAACTTGTCAAAATTGGACAAGAATTAAAAAAGTTTCGATTTCAGCCCCTTTTGGCCCCTTATTACGTAACAGGTGAAAAAGGGGTGGGGTCGCAAAAATAAATTCTCAAATTTGGATTCGCTACTTGACAAAAATAAACTTGCAAAAAAAAATGTCAAAAACAAACCAGAAATAAAAAAGTTTTGATTTTGGCCCCATTTGGCCCCTAATAACGTAATATGGGGAAAAAGGGGGGGTCGCAAAAATTAATTCTTAATTTTGTATCCACTATTTGACAAGAACAAACATGCAAAAAAAATTTTCAAAATCAGACCACAAATAAAAAGTTTTTATTTTGGCCCCTAATTACACAATGGGGAAAAGGGGGGCGCAAAAATTCCTCAGGTTCATTCTTTTATTGTAAGAAACATTCTTGACATATTTCACAGCAATAGGCCAACTATGACCAAAGTTATGGTGGAAACAAGTAAAATATTGGAATTTTTTGCCCCTTTTGGGCCCCTAATTTCGAAACGAAAAAAGGGGGGACCCCCAAAATCAATCCCATTCATCCTTGTATGGTTAGGAACATCACTGTCAAATTTCATAGCAATCGGATACATGTAACTAGAACTAAAGTTATTGTGGAAACAAACAAAAAAGTAGTATTTTTGGCCCTTTTTTGGTCCCTCATTTCTAAACGAAAAATGGGGGGACCCCAAAATCAATCCCATTCATCCTTTTATGGAAAGGAACATCATTCTTAAGTTTCATAGCAATCGGATAACTGGAACTAAAGATATTGTGGAAACACTAAAAAGTTAACAGACAACGATGACGACGACAACGACGACAACGACAGCATCATACCATGCAAATTTTTTGCAGTCGTATAATAAAAATGTATTTTATATCTTAGGGACCTACCCTTTAACTTGAAAGGGGGGCTTGGTTTTAAAAAAAAAAAAATATTATGCAAAAAAAAATTTGATGAAAAAAATATGAAGGATTTCTGCCATATAAAATAATATTAATAATGAAAAAAAAATATTCTGTCGCCATGCCTTCGAAAAATAAATATTTTTTCCGTGCTCTGCATGGATAAAAAAATTTCTGACCAAAACAAAAACCAAGGCCCCCCTTCAAGTTAAATGGTCCTTCCCTAATGATTAAATGTCAATTAACAAAAGTAAATCAACTTACATGTTCTTTTTTGTGTGTGTGTATGTTGATGTCAGGGGTATATATTATGACAATTTTTATATGCATATATACATGTATATACTCATGCATATGTGTACATGGTGTATAAAGTTTATTGCCGCCATCATATTTTTGCTGTATTAAAAAATTAAACATTAGTTGTGCAGACATACAGATGGACAAGAGTAAAACTTTATTCTTAGTTGACTTAATATAACGAATACTGTGTGCACTTCCTTCGTGCAGTTTCATCATAAAAAAATTCATTTTTAAAGACATTTGTACATGTACAAGATGAAAAGTGGAGGAGACCATGTCCGCTTTTACGGGACATTTTATTAAAACCAGGGAAGGCATAAAAACTTACATTAGTTTATAATAATTAAGGTAATAACAAAACTACCGAACTTGAATGATCAACCTCATAGTCCAGAGAAAATGACAAAAACGAATCAGTCATACCGGAGAATTTGTGAATCCCAATGGTCCTGACTTGGTACAGGCATTTCAAACGAAATGGTGGGTTAAACCAGATTTCATGTCGCCAAACCTCCTTCTTCCATTGCGATCTTCAAGTCCATAATATATATAATTACATAGAATAGTGTGTCACTGCAAAACTTGCTTAACCCATAATATCATGAATATATAGTTACGTAAAATAGTGTGACACTGTAAAATTTTCTTGGAATTAGGTTTTATAAGTGGAACATGATAGAACATGTAGGATATGAAAATTATCATGAACAAAATACAGAAGCTTTTGTCTGGAACTTTGTTGTAATTTTTATTTGAGAGATACACAAAACCAGAAGAATTAAAGATTGCAATGGTCCTGACTTGGTACAGGTACTTCCAAAGAAGTGGTGGGTTAAACCAGGTTTTATGGCGCCAAACCTCCCTCTTCCATTGCGATCTTAGGATCCGGTAATGACCATAGAACACAACATAGTTGTGAGACACAATAGGGATATTGAAGTGATCATCTCAGTACAGCAGACCAGTCAAACACTTATTAAAACAATTAACCACCATATCTTTTAACTCAATTTTGAACTTTTCTACTAGTGGCTGATAACAAAGAAAGAATTATAAATGAAACCTCGAATTAATCTTATGAACATTTTAACACAAATCACCATAAATCAGATAGAATGTTGTCTTCCATCAAAGATGTATGTATGATACCTGTATTTAAGGAAGTAGATGAGTTACGGTCATAAAATCAAGTGTACACCATACATGTACATGTATTAGGCCAATTAAAAAAAATATGTTAGATTATTACCCCCTCCCACATTGTCCCATCCCAATTTTTTCAGACCCCTGACAATTTTTTTTTTTTTTTTTTTTTTTTGGCAAATTACACTGTATGTTCATTTTTGATCGATTTCCTTTAAAATGAGTTAACATTTCATCAAAATGGATTACATGTAGAAACCCAAAATAAAATTTGCCCGCCCGCCCCATTTTTATAAAAAATTAAAGTTAGTTTTTGAATGCAAAAACAATGTGTCCCCCATCCTAACCCCCCAAATTTCTAAGTTCAAACATATGTAACGCCAATAAGAATTTGAGTATCAAAATTTGTTGCTAATATGCACAACTAAATAAGCAGTCCCAGATTGCTCCGACGTCCTCGGCATTTTTCCAGCAAGCTGGTGCCGTGGGATGTCAGAGCTCCTTCCATATCAAAAACACGGGATTTAGCACAACAGTTTTGTTGTGCACTTCCGAGATAAATTAAGCAACTAGTGATCAATATTGTGGTATTTAAACCAGCGGTTTAGACCAGTCAGCCACCTAGGCCCCGTAATTTGGCGTAAAACAAGGGTACATGTACATGTACATAATAATAAATTTGTAGATAAAAAAAAAACATGGCAGAAACACACATATTTTTTTCATCTACTGGGTTTATGTATTAAATTCAATACAGTTTTGTTTTCATATGTGTGCATTGCATTTTTAAATTGTCACTTCAATAGCTCTATGAATAAATACCTACCAAAGTTAAACAAAGATTTCTATAAACACAGGCCAGGCAGCTCGCAGTATGATCCAAAATCGAGTACTAACAGTCTGATAACTAATCAACTAAAACAAATCAGCGCTGGGGTCTATGAACCTGATACAAGTAGACCAGTATACAATCCTCAACCCCGTAAAAACGTTCGCTGATGGAAATTTTAACAAATCAATTTCGCTACATCCACATCAAATCAAACAGGATATATGTTTCCTAGTCCCATAATGCACTACGTTTATTCTAATTTTAGAATGTGCTCAACAAAAGTAAAACGGAATGCAGTTGTGCAATATAAGGTCATATAAGTATAACTTGCAAAACGTTATGAAAATATTTCGTGATGTTATAAAAATAGATTTAAGCAGTAGTTATAAAAAGTTTAGAAGTTGACGCAATCCAAAAGTTGTGCAATATAAGGTCATATAAGTATAACTTGCAAAACGCTATGAAATAGTGAGTTTCGTGATGTTATAGAAATAGATTTAAGCAGTAGCTATAAAAAGTTTAAAATATATTTTAAGAAGTTGGCGCAAACTGAAACAATAATTAGTTATAATTTGATTTAAACAAGAAAAGTGGAAAAGTACGTGGAGTCGTATTAATGTACAGGACGTACACTTTATTTCGAAGTAGATTTTTAATTACCGGAAATTATAATGAAAATATTTTTATGCGTAAATTATACCATGTCACTGATGTGTTCTTTTACAGTTCAAGCCGCGTCTTTGAGTTGAAGAACTTTCAGGGACAGACCATTTAACTTGAAGGGGGGGCTTGTTTTTTTTCCTAAAAAAATATTCTGAAAATTATTTGTGATGAAAAAAATATTTTGGCAGCTGAGGGTAAGAAAAAAATATTCTGAGTGAGTGAGTGAGTGAGTTGGTGTTTTACGCCCGTGCAACGCTATATAGGTTATTTAAAGGCGATGAACATGAAAAAGATGATACAATGAACATGAAATGATAAAAAAAAATATTCTGAAGAAGGATTTCTGCTATAAAAAATGCTGAAAATGAAAAAAAAATATTCTGTCACGACGCCTTCGAAAAATAAATATTTTGTCTGCGCTCTGCGCGGAAAAAAATTTCTGATCAAAACAAAAAACCAAGGCCCCCACTTCAAGTTAAATGGTCCGTCCCTTATGGCCGTGGCTATATATTCGACCGGACCCGGTTGAATAGCAAATTCATTATGGATAGGCTATTCAACCTGATCCGGTCTCGAATAGCTTGTGAGGCTATTTTAATTTAATAGCCTTTCCATATTGGATTGGCTATTCGACCGGATTTTAATGGACTTTTTTTTTCAGAGGTCTCTCAGGTTTATATTATCGCCTTAACGCTGACTTGGAAGTTCTAAGTCGCTGGGCTAACTTATGGTTGGTTGATTTTAACCCACAAAAGACTGAGTATATGATTTTTAAGTTTAATCATGACAATACACCTATAGATTTGGTATTTAATAATCAAGCGATCCAATGTGTAAGCACTCATAAACACCTAGGTGTTACCTTTTCATATGATTGTAGGTGGTCAACACTGACACATCAGCAATATTTGTAACAGTGCAAGTAAACAGATTAATGTCTTGAGAAAGCTTAAATACATACCCAGTAGACAAAATCTGAGTAAAATATATTTTGCTTACATAGTACCGCTGTTAGAATATGCATGTGAGCTTTAATGGGATGGTTGTAATGAGCAGGATACGAATAAGATAGATAAGCTTCAGCTAGAAGCGGCAAGAATAATTACCGGTCTTCCTAGATTTGCTAGTTCTGAATCTCTTCTCTTTGAGACTGACTGGGAAAGCTTGAGGTCCAGGCGAAACCGTCTAAAACTATCTTTAATGCATAAAATACATAGGCAGAAAACTCCTGAATATCTTCAAGATTGCTTAAATGAGTACTCTGCAGATATAGGATATAACCTTAGAACCCGTTTTTAGTATTACCCACCACGGTGTAGATTGGAAACGTTTTCTAGGTCATTTTTTCCATCCACTATACGATGTTGGAACACATTGAGCCCCGATGTCACATCTACTAATTCAAATATTGGATTTAAACAAAGATTGAGGTCGGAGATCAATGGTACTGTTCCTAGTCATTTTTTTATTGGTGGTCGAGAGATTAATATTATTCATACAAAACTGAGACATAGATGTAGCTCCTTAAATGCTGATCTATACAGAGTAAATTTAGTCAATGACTCAAGTTGTCTGTGTGGATGGCCTTTGGAGGATGCAATTCATTACTTTTTGGAATGTCCGTTATATCTTAACTTTCGTGTGGAACTTATGAGATATACTCAATTTGTAACTTTATCGATTGAAAATATTCTTTTTGGCAATGAAACGCTAAGCGATGAACAGAATAAAGTTCTTTTTCGAAACGTTCATAGCTACATCAAAAAGACAAAGTGTTTCAGCAATAATTAAAGATTAGCAGTGTATTTCAAACTCCCCCCTTTTTTTCTTAAAATGTACCCATGCTCACTTACTTATATATCTTACCTTTATTTCTTCTTTTCTCTTTTGCTCTTTTGTATTTTTCATTTTGTAGTATTTGTTTCAACTTAGTTATGTGTGTACTTAATAGTAATTGCTGTCATCTTGATTGTCATTGTGTATATTATTATTGTTTGGAAAAGGCCTTGTAAGTTGTAATAACTTGTGCCCAATCCTTTTGTATATGTTTGACAATAAAATATGTTTAAACTAAACTAGGTTTATAAGCTTGCATATAACGTTCTTCAGATGGTTGATTGGTCCCTATTTTGTAGTGAAAATATCGGATAATCTAGATAATTTTGTTTGTTAACTTCGAGGTACAAAATATAAATAATAACTCTATATTAAAACCTGTATAACCCTTTGGGGTTCCAGAAACGTGCACATGTTACATGTACAATACATAATAATATTAATTCAAAAGACAAAAATGCAACTCAAATTTATAAAAGTAAAAGATGAAAAAAGGACGAACTGTGTAAAAAAGGTGGTAATTTATATAAAGTAACTATAAACATATATCTTAGGTCTGCCGTCGTTAATAAAAAAACAACTCGGCTAAAAATGATGAACTTTTTAAGAAGCAGTCAAAAATCCACGATCGCCCTGTGTAATTTTCATTTTATCACACTTTAATTGTGTTCATCGATATACCCAAATGTATGCTGCTTGGAAGAAAAGTAGCAACTTTCAAATGGAATATCCTGGCGAAATTATCTGAAATTTTCATTCTTGCGCTTTCTGTCGTATCTTATTTCTTTTACCCTTCCTGGTGTCATTGCCTTCGCCCGTGTCTGAGACTCCTGTTTGTATGTGGTTTGATATTATTCAAGTCTTTGCTTCTAACCATAATGACTTGAATATTTAGATGCAACTGCAGCCAATGCATCAAAAATGCCAGGAAAGCGTCAAGCAAATGAACATAACAAAAACAACATTCATATAAAAGAACTAAAGATGGGTCAATAAAACAAAATTTCAAGACGATCTTAAAACCCTATATAGGTGATTTTCTTTTAGCAACAACCAATTTTACGGGACAATTAACTACTCTGACAAAATATTCCATAATAATTATGTTTTTACCACTAGTAAAGCAAATGGAACTATTTCTGGGCTTTTATGGTTTGTATCGTCTAATTATGGTCAAATAAGGTATATTTACCCAAAAATAACATTTTTTGGTGAAAAATGGCAAATTTCCAAATTTTCAACAACAAAAAAAGCGCGAAATTTTATTTTTGACCGCAAATTCGTAATCAGGGCTCTTAAATCTACTTAAATACCAAATTTCATCAAAATCAGTCAACTTTTACATTTTGGCGCCATTGGCGCAAAAAGCGCAAAATTTTATTTTTGACCGCAGATTTGTACTCAGGACTATTAAATCTACTTGAATACCAAATTTCTTAAAATCGGTCAACTTTTACATTTTGGCGCCATTGGCGCAAAAAGCGCGAAATTTTATTTTTGACCGCAGATTCATACTAAGGACCCTTATATCTACTTGAATACCAAATTTCATCAAAATCGGTCAACTTTTACATTTTGGCGCCATCGGCGCGAAAAGCGCAAAATTTGATTTTTGACCACAGATTTGAACTCTGGACTCTTAAATCTACTTGAATACCAAATTTCATCAAAATCGGTCAACTTTTACATTTTGGCGCCATCGGCGCGAAAAGCGCAAAATTTGATTTTTGACCACAGATTTGTACTCAAAACTCTAAAATCTACTTGAATACCAAATTTCATCAAAATCGGTCAACTTTTACATTTTGGCGCCACCGGCGCGAAAAGCGCAAAATTAGATTTTTGACCACAGATTTGTACTCAGGACTCTTAAATCTACTTGAATACCAAATTTCATCAAAATCGGTCAACTTTTTTATTTTGGCGCCATTGGCGCGAAAAGCGCAAAATTTGATTTTTGACCACAGATTTGTACTCAGAACTCTTAAATCTACTTGAATACAAAATTTCATCAAAATCGATCAACTTTGACATATCGGCGCCATTGGCGCGAAAAGCGCAAATTTGATTTTTGACCATAGATTTGTACTCAGGACTCTCAAATACACTTGAATACCAAATTTCATCAAAATCGGTCAACTATTACATTTTGGCGCCATTGGCGCGAAAGGGGCGACTCAACCTCTCGCCCCCTCTCGTCCCCATGTCGACATAAAAGGGCGTGGCTTAGTAACCAACTCAAAAACTATCTAAATATAAATCAATAATTGTTACATCAAATTTATTTATGGAAAGTGATATTGCACAACATGATGAAATCTGTTGAAACAACGTTTTACGGAGATGTTTCAAGGGCTTTAACTCAAAAACGGGTGGTTGAAAAAAAATTTTGCCTTCGGATTTGTAATCAGGACCCTCAAATCTACCTGGAAACCAAATTTCATCAAAATCGGACAACATTGACATTTTGCGCCAACTTTGCGCCATACGCGTGCAACCAGGAAGTAAATTAGAGCATTATTTTTGCATGATAAATCATCACCAGGATGTAAGGTACCATTTCCATTAAACAGAATCTTGATAACTATTACCGTTTCGGAGGAGATCTGAACACAAGGGTAAACAGCGTTTTGCGCGATTGCGCCGTAACTAAAAATAGTTTAGCGTCATGCACTTAGTCAAGTCGATTCCTGGCAGTGCTGAATAAGTGTGCCAAATTTCGTTAAGATCGGTCAAGAAACTTTTTGCTCACGAGTGGCAGAAAAAAAAGAATAATAATAATAATAATAATAATAGGCAGAACGAAAACAATAAGGTCTTCCCTTTGGAAAGGGAAAGACCTTAATAATAGGCAGAACGAAAACAATAAGGTCTTCCCTTTGGAAAGGGAAAGACCTTAATAATAATAGGCAGAACGAAATCAATAAGGTCTTCCCTTTGGAAAGGGAAAGACCTTAATAATTAAATTACAATCGTTCAAAGAACGATTGCGAGGTCTTTCCCTATTTGTGTCCTCCAATAGAAATAGATTCCTAACTGAATGATACCATTTTTTGATATATCAACCTGGTAGGTAGTCCATATTAAAAATATATATGATTGCTATGGACTTTTAGTTCGGTTACTATGAACAAAACAACACTTCCAGTAAAAAAATATGGAAATTTAAACTCAGCAGGTAGTCAGGAGTCATAAAATATATCGTTGCTATGGACTTATAGGTCGGTTGCTATGGACAAAAGGTCACTTCCGGTCGCTTAAAGATAACCTCAGTAAGAAGTCTAAATTCATAAAATATATGGTTGTTATGGACTTTTTATAAGATAACCTTGTTCCTTAGGACTAACCTTGACCCCTGACCTTTGACCTTGGACCCAACTTAAAGCCTCTTCCACTCTGTTTCTGTAAATATATGGTTGCTATGGACATTTCCTTACGGTTACCTTGTTGCTAAGGACTGGCCTTGGCACCTGACTTTTGATCTTGGACCTAAAATATAGCCCCATCTACACTGATTCTGAAAATATATGGTTGCTTTGGACTTTTCTTTAATGTTACTTTGTTGCTAAGGCTTGACCTTGACCCCTGACCTGTGATCTTGGACCCAAATCATAGCCCCTCCCACACTGATTCTGAAAATATAGGGTTGCTATGGACTTTTCCTTTAGGTTACTTTGTTGCTAAGAACTGACCTTGATCTATGACCTTTGACCTTAGACCTAACTTACAGCCCCTTCCTAACTGATTGTGAGAATATATGGTTGCTATGGACTTTTCCTTAGCATTACATTGTTAAATATGGATTACTATATATTGTGCAATATATTCCTATATTTAGTCATGAGGCAATAATTCAAACTTGAGATTTGACCTATGACATATATATTTTCCGATGCAACTTATGTCACCTAAGACGAACCGTTTTGAAAAAAAATTTTGTTGGCGCATCGCAACACTTTTCAGGTCAAAAACATAACCAGGTAGTTGTTCGAAAAAATTTTTTTTTTGCATGGCCAGATGTCAGGTAAAAAATTCCACACTTCAGATTTTTTATAACAGTTACGGTTTCTGAGTTTATTTGCAGACAAGGTTTTTTGGGTTACGGGCAGATAACTCCGTTACAAAAAATAGATTGGTTTCGCTTGGTTAGTCAGGTCATGCCCAGGCATAGTTGGTTAATGGTACTAAATATCGAAATGATATGTCACGACACTTTTGTAATAGTGACCGCGGAAAAAAGGAGAAAAATAATTTTATAATTAAAATAAAATAATAAAATTTTTATAGTTATTTTAATTTTTTTTATAATTAATTATAATTTTTTGATTTTTTTGTAATTTAAAAAAAAAAATATAATTATTTAATTTTTTTTTATGATATATTATTATTTAAAAAATATATAATTATTTTTAATTTTTTTATAATCTGTTATAATTTTTTAAATGTTTTAAAATTAAAAAAAATCTATAATTTTTTATAATTTTTTTATAATTAAAAAAAAATTATGTTTTTTTATAATTTTTTTATAATCGATTCATCTTTAGCCCCCTCTCCCCTCTCGCCCCCATTTCGACATAAAGGGGCGTGGCTAAGAAACTAACTCAAAAAAGATGCAAATATGAATCAATAATTGTTACATCACATCTAATTATGGATGGTGATATTGTACAACATGATGAAATCTGTTAAAACAACGTTTAACAGAGATGTTTCAAGTGCTGTAACTCGAAAAGGGTTAAAATATGTAAAATCTTGATATTATTTTAGACCAGACAATTTGGACAGTTTCGGTCGCAGTTTATCGGACCTCTGTTTTCGTTGTCCAATAATATAGTCCCTTTTTAAAATATAATATTCTGTTTAAAGATGTATCTATGAATCTTTATTTGGTCCTATTAATTGCTTCTGTGATAAAATGATAGTTTACTATCAAATTTTTGGAATAAAATAGGTAAAACTTGATTTAGCATAAAAAGTCGTAAATTGTCTTCCGCACGTCGTGCTAAAAAGAGACTGAAAATATCCTCCAAAAAATAAAAAAATGACCTTTTTTGTTTTTGTTGATATGACCTTGACCTTTATATTTTTGGATGTACCATAGGTCACCTAAAATGAATGGTGAAAGTTTTGAGGTTCTACGACAAACGGTTCTAAAAATAGAAATTTTTACGTTTTTGTCAATTCGCGACTCAAAATTGCGTAAACTTGACACTTATCGAAAAACTTTTTTTTGGGTGACAAAACATGACCAGGAGTGAGGTAACAATTTCCACTATTCAGAATTTTTATATCGGTTACAGTTTTTGAGTTTATCTGATAACAAGGTTTTTCGGTCTGGGGCAGATAACTCTGTTACTAAAAATAGATCGGTTTCACAGCGTCAGTCAGGGCATCTCCAAGTATGACCGACTAAAGTTACTAAGTATCAAAATTATATGTTGCGACACTTTTTTTATATTGGGCGCGGAAAAAAAATTTTGAAAGTGTCAATAAGAAATACAGTAAGGTCTTCCCTTTGGAAAGGGAAAGACCTTAATAAATAGGGAAAGTAGTACTTTTTATGGTTGATTTAGACTTATTTTGACCAAAATAGGTATGTTTGAGCATTTTTTACCATTTAAAACCAATAATGCCAAATTTGAATTTTTTGGGTAAAAAGGGGGAGGGGGTAAAATTTAAATTTGCTTAATATTGATAATTATGACATTTAAATGACTTAAAATGGTCTTGGTGGTCATATTGAGATGATTTAATCATAAAAGGTCATTCAAGGTCATACGTATATGGCGTACAGGAATCAGTACAATTTTCACAAAAATCAGGACGCGCTGAAAATTAAAAAAAAATTATGGAATTTTTGTGTATAATCTCCTAGAAGAACTCCTGGCGGACATCATATAAAAAAAAACCGCACAAAAATGTTTCAAATAAGGGCTGAAAAATTGACTTGAAGATAAAACCCATTGTCCTAGAAAATGACCTTTTTTGTTTTTGTTGATATGACCTTGACCTTTATATTTTTGGATGTACCATAGGTCACCTAAAATGAATGGTGAAAGTTTTGAGGTTCTACGACAAACGGTTCTAAAAATAGAAATTTTTACGTTTTTGTCAATTCGCGACTCAAAATTGCGTAAACTTGACACTTATCGAAAAACTTTTTTTTGGGTGACAAAACATGACCAGGAGTGAGGTAACAATTTCCACTATTCAGAATTTTTATATCGGTTACAGTTTTTGAGTTTATCTGATAACAAGGTTTTTCGGTCTGGGGCAGATAACTCTGTTACTAAAAATAGATCGGTTTCACAGCGTCAGTCAGGGCATCTCCAAGTATGACCGACTAAAGTTACTAAGTATCAAAATTATATGTTGCGACACTTTTTTTATATTGGGCGCGGAAAAAAAATTTTGAAAGTGTCAATAAGAAATACAGTAAGGTCTTCCCTTTGGAAAGGGAAAGACCTTAATAAATAGGGAAAGTAGTACTTTTTATGGTTGATTTAGACTTATTTTGACCAAAATAGGTATGTTTGAGCATTTTTTACCATTTAAAACCAATAATGCCAAATTTGAATTTTTTGGGTAAAAAGGGGGAGGGGGTAAAATTTAAATTTGCTTAATATTGATAATTATGACATTTAAATGACTTAAAATGGTCTTGGTGGTCATATTGAGATGATTTAATCATAAAAGGTCATTCAAGGTCATACGTATATGGCGTACAGGAATCAGTACAATTTTCACAAAAATCAGGACGCGCTGAAAATTAAAAAAAAATTATGGAATTTTTGTGTATAATCTCCTAGAAGAACTCCTGGCGGACATCATATAAAAAAAAACCGCACAAAAATGTTTCAAATAAGGGCTGAAAAATTGACTTGAAGATAAAACCCATTGTCCTAGAAAATGACCTTTTTTGTTTTTGTTGATATGACCTTGACCTTTATATTTTTGGATGTACCATAGGTCACCTAAAATGAATGGTGAAAGTTTTGAGGTTCTACGACAAACGGTTCTAAAAATAGAAATTTTTACGTTTTTGTCAATTCGCGACTCAAAATTGCGTAAACTTGACACTTATCGAAAAACTTTTTTTTGGGTGACAAAACATGACCAGGAGTGAGGTAACAATTTCCACTATTCAGAATTTTTATATCGGTTACAGTTTTTGAGTTTATCTGATAACAAGGTTTTTCGGTCTGGGGCAGATAACTCTGTTACTAAAAATAGATCGGTTTCACAGCGTCAGTCAGGGCATCTCCAAGTATGACCGACTAAAGTTACTAAGTATCAAAATTATATGTTGCGACACTTTTTTTATATTGGGCGCGGAAAAAAAATTTGAAAGTGTCAATAAGAAATACAGTAAGGTCTTCCCTTTGGAAAGGGAAAGACCTTAATAAATAGGGAAAGTAGTACTTTTTATGGTTGATTTAGACTTATTTTGACCAAAATAGGTATGTTTGAGCATTTTTTACCATTTAAAACCAATAATGCCAAATTTGAATTTTTTGGGTAAAAAGGGGGAGGGGGTAAAATTTAAATTTGCTTAATATTGATAATTATGACATTTAAATGACTTAAAATGGTCTTGGTGGTCATATTGAGATGATTTAATCATAAAAGGTCATTCAAGGTCATACGTATATGGCGTACAGGAATCAGTACAATTTTCACAAAAATCAGGACGCGCTGAAAATTAAAAAAAAATTATGGAATTTTTGTGTATAATCTCCTAGAAGAACTCCTGGCGGACATCATATAAAAAAAAACCGCACAAAAATGTTTCAAATAAGGGCTGAAAAATTGACTTGAAGATAAAACCCATTGTCCTAGAAAATGACCTTTTTTGTTTTTGTTGATATGACCTTGACCTTTATATTTTTGGATGTACCATAGGTCACCTAAAATGAATGGTGAAAGTTTTGAGGTTCTACGACAAACGGTTCTAAAAATAGAAATTTTTACGTTTTTGTCAATTCGCGACTCAAAATTGCGTAAACTTGACACTTATCGAAAAACTTTTTTTTGGGTGACAAAACATGACCAGGAGTGAGGTAACAATTTCCACTATTCAGAATTTTTATATCGGTTACAGTTTTTGAGTTTATCTGATAACAAGGTTTTTCGGTCTGGGGCAGATAACTCTGTTACTAAAAATAGATCGGTTTCACAGCGTCAGTCAGGGCATCTCCAAGTATGACCGACTAAAGTTACTAAGTATCAAAATTATATGTTGCGACACTTTTTTTATATTGGGCGCGGAAAAAAAATTTTGAAAGTGTCAATAAGAAATACAGTAAGGTCTTCCCTTTGGAAAGGGAAAGACCTTAATAAATAGGGAAAGTAGTACTTTTTATGGTTGATTTAGACTTATTTTGACCAAAATAGGTATGTTTGAGCATTTTTTACCATTTAAAACCAATAATGCCAAATTTGAATTTTTTGGGTAAAAAGGGGGAGGGGGTAAAATTTAAATTTGCTTAATATTGATAATTATGACATTTAAATGACTTAAAATGGTCTTGGTGGTCATATTGAGATGATTTAATCATAAAAGGTCATTCAAGGTCATACGTATATGGCGTACAGGAATCAGTACAATTTTCACAAAAATCAGGACGCGCTGAAAATTAAAAAAAAATTATGGAATTTTTGTGTATAATCTCCTAGAAGAACTCCTGGCGGACATCATATAAAAAAAAACCGCACAAAAATGTTTCAAATAAGGGCTGAAAAATTGACTTGAAGATAAAACCCATTGTCCTAGAAAATGACCTTTTTTGTTTTTGTTGATATGACCTTGACCTTTATATTTTTGGATGTACCATAGGTCACCTAAAATGAATGGTGAAAGTTTTGAGGTTCTACGACAAACGGTTCTAAAAATAGAAATTTTTACGTTTTTGTCAATTCGCGACTCAAAATTGCGTAAACTTGACACTTATCGAAAAACTTTTTTTTGGGTGACAAAACATGACCAGGAGTGAGGTAACAATTTCCACTATTCAGAATTTTTATATCGGTTACAGTTTTTGAGTTTATCTGATAACAAGGTTTTTCGGTCTGGGGCAGATAACTCTGTTACTAAAAATAGATCGGTTTCACAGCGTCAGTCAGGGCATCTCCAAGTATGACCGACTAAAGTTACTAAGTATCAAAATTATATGTTGCGACACTTTTTTTATATTGGGCGCGGAAAAAAAATTTTGAAAGTGTCAATAAGAAATACAGTAAGGTCTTCCCTTTGGAAAGGGAAAGACCTTAATAAATAGGGAAAGTAGTACTTTTTATGGTTGATTTAGACTTATTTTGACCAAAATAGGTATGTTTGAGCATTTTTTACCATTTAAAACCAATAATGCCAAATTTGAATTTTTTGGGTAAAAAGGGGGAGGGGGTAAAATTTAAATTTGCTTAATATTGATAATTATGACATTTAAATGACTTAAAATGGTCTTGGTGGTCATATTGAGATGATTTAATCATAAAAGGTCATTCAAGGTCATACGTATATGGCGTACAGGAATCAGTACAATTTTCACAAAAATCAGGACGCGCTGAAAATTAAAAAAAAATTATGGAATTTTTGTGTATAATCTCCTAGAAGAACTCCTGGCGGACATCATATAAAAAAAAACCGCACAAAAATGTTTCAAATAAGGGCTGAAAAATTGACTTGAAGATAAAACCCATTGTCCTAGAAAATGACCTTTTTTGTTTTTGTTGATATGACCTTGACCTTTATATTTTTGGATGTACCATAGGTCACCTAAAATGAATGGTGAAAGTTTTGAGGTTCTACGACAAACGGTTCTAAAAATAGAAATTTTTACGTTTTTGTCAATTCGCGACTCAAAATTGCGTAAACTTGACACTTATCGAAAAACTTTTTTTTGGGTGACAAAACATGACCAGGAGTGAGGTAACAATTTCCACTATTCAGAATTTTTATATCGGTTACAGTTTTTGAGTTTATCTGATAACAAGGTTTTTCGGTCTGGGGCAGATAACTCTGTTACTAAAAATAGATCGGTTTCACAGCGTCAGTCAGGGCATCTCCAAGTATGACCGACTAAAGTTACTAAGTATCAAAATTATATGTTGCGACACTTTTTTTATATTGGGCGCGGAAAAAAAATTTGAAAGTGTCAATAAGAAATACAGTAAGGTCTTCCCTTTGGAAAGGGAAAGACCTTAATAAATAGGGAAAGTAGTACTTTTTATGGTTGATTTAGACTTATTTTGACCAAAATAGGTATGTTTGAGCATTTTTTACCATTTAAAACCAATAATGCCAAATTTGAATTTTTTGGGTAAAAAGGGGGAGGGGGTAAAATTTAAATTTGCTTAATATTGATAATTATGACATTTAAATGACTTAAAATGGTCTTGGTGGTCATATTGAGATGATTTAATCATAAAAGGTCATTCAAGGTCATACGTATATGGCGTACAGGAATCAGTACAATTTTCACAAAAATCAGGACGCGCTGAAAATTAAAAAAAAATTATGGAATTTTTGTGTATAATCTCCTAGAAGAACTCCTGGCGGACATCATATAAAAAAAAACCGCACAAAAATGTTTCAAATAAGGGCTGAAAAATTGACTTGAAGATAAAACCCATTGTCCTAGAAAATGACCTTTTTTGTTTTTGTTGATATGACCTTGACCTTTATATTTTTGGATGTACCATAGGTCACCTAAAATGAATGGTGAAAGTTTTGAGGTTCTACGACAAACGGTTCTAAAAATAGAAATTTTTACGTTTTTGTCAATTCGCGACTCAAAATTGCGTAAACTTGACACTTATCGAAAAACTTTTTTTTGCGTGACAAAACATGACCAGGAGTGAGGTAACAATTTCCACTATTCAGAATTTTTATATCGGTTACAGTTTTTGAGTTTATCTGATAACAAGGTTTTTCGGTCTGGGGCAGATAACTCTGTTACTAAAAATAGATCGGTTTCACAGCGTCAGTCAGGGCATCTCCAAGTATGACCGACTAAAGTTACTAAGTATCAAAATTATATGTTGCGACACTTTTTTTATATTGGGCGCGGAAAAAAAATTTTGAAAGTGTCAATAAGAAATACAGTAAGGTCTTCCCTTTGGAAAGGGAAAGACCTTAATAAATAGGGAAAGTAGTACTTTTTATGGTTGATTTAGACTTATTTTGACCAAAATAGGTATGTTTGAGCATTTTTTACCATTTAAAACCAATAATGCCAAATTTGAATTTTTTGGGTAAAAAGGGGGAGGGGGTAAAATTTAAATTTGCTTAATATTGATAATTATGACATTTAAATGACTTAAAATGGTCTTGGTGGTCATATTGAGATGATTTAATCATAAAAGGTCATTCAAGGTCATACGTATATGGCGTACAGGAATCAGTACAATTTTCACAAAAATCAGGACGCGCTGAAAATTAAAAAAAAATTATGGAATTTTTGTGTATAATCTCCTAGAAGAACTCCTGGCGGACATCATATAAAAAAAAACCGCACAAAAATGTTTCAAATAAGGGCTGAAAAATTGACTTGAAGATAAAACCCATTGTCCTAGAAAATGACCTTTTTTGTTTTTGTTGATATGACCTTGACCTTTATATTTTTGGATGTACCATAGGTCACCTAAAATGAATGGTGAAAGTTTTGAGGTTCTACGACAAACGGTTCTAAAAATAGAAATTTTTACGTTTTTGTCAATTCGCGACTCAAAATTGCGTAAACTTGACACTTATCGAAAAACTTTTTTTTGGGTGACAAAACATGACCAGGAGTGAGGTAACAATTTCCACTATTCAGAATTTTTATATCGGTTACAGTTTTTGAGTTTATCTGATAACAAGGTTTTTCGGTCTGGGGCAGATAACTCTGTTACTAAAAATAGATCGGTTTCACAGCGTCAGTCAGGGCATCTCCAAGTATGACCGACTAAAGTTACTAAGTATCAAAATTATATGTCGCGACACTTTTTTTATATTGGGCGCGGAAAAAAAATTTTGAAAGTGTCAATAAGAAATACAGTAAGGTCTTCCCTTTGGAAAGGGAAAGACCTTAATAAATAGGGAAAGTAGTACTTTTTATGGTTGATTTAGACTTATTTTGACCAAAATAGGTATGTTTGAGCATTTTTTACCATTTAAACCCAATAATGCCAAATTTGAATTTTTTGGGTAAAAAGGGGGAGGGGGTAAAATTTAAATTTGCTTAATATTGATAATTATGACATTTAAATGACTTAAAATGGTCTTGGTGGTCATATTGAGATGATTTAATCATAAAAGGTCATTCAAGGTCATACGTATATGGCGTACAGGAATCGGTACAATTTTCACAAAAATCAGGACGCGCTGAAAATTAAAAAAAAATTATGGAATTTTTGTGTATAATCTCCTAGAAGAACTCCTGGCGGACATCATATCAAAAAAAAACCGCACAAAAATGTTTCAAATAAGGGCTGAAAAATTGACTTGAAGATAAAACCCATTGTCCTAGAAAATGACCTTTTTTGTTTTTGTTGATATGACCTTGACCTTTATATTTTTGGATGTACCGTAGGTCACCTAAAATGAATGGTGAAAGTTTTGAGGTTCTACGACAAACGGTTCTAAAAATAGAAATTTTTACGTTTTTGTCAATTCGCGACTCAAAATTGCGTAAACTTGACACTTATCGAAAAACTTTTTTTTGGGTGACAAAACATGACCAGGAGTGAGGTAACAATTTCCACTATTCAGAATTTTTATATCGGTTACAGTTTTTGAGTTTATCTGATAACAAGGTTTTTCGGTCTGGGGCAGATAACTCTGTTACTAAAATAGATCGGTTTCACAGCGTCAGTCAGGGCATCTCCAAGTATGACCGACTAAAGTTACTAAGTATCAAAATTATATGTCGCGACACTTTTTTTATATTGGGCGCGGAAAAAAAATTTTGAAAGTGTCAATAAGAAATACAGTAAGGTCTTCCCTTTGGAAAGGGAAAGACCTTAATAAATAGGGAAAGTAGTACTTTTTATGGTTGATTTAGACTTATTTTGACCAAAATAGGTATGTTTGAGCATTTTTTACCATTTAAAACCAATAATGCCAAATTTGAATTTTTTGGGTAAAAAGGGGGAGGGGGTAAAATTTAAATTTGCTTAATATTGATAATTATGACATTTAAATGACTTAAAATGGTCTTGGTGGTCATATTGAGATGATTTAATCATAAAAGGTCATTCAAGGTCATACGTATATGGCGTACAGGAATCGGTACAATTTTCACAAAAATCAGGACGCGCTGAAAATTAAAAAAAAATTATGGAATTTTTGTGTATAATCTCCTAGAAGAACTCCTGGCGGACATCATATCAAAAAAAAACCGCACAAAAATGTTTCAAATAAGGGCTGAAAAATTGACTTGAAGATAAAACCCATTGTCCTAGAAAATGACCTTTTTTGTTTTTGTTGATATGACCTTGACCTTTATATTTTTGGATGTACCGTAGGTCACCTAAAATGAATGGTGAAAGTTTTGAGGTTCTACGACAAACGGTTCTAAAAATAGAAATTTTTACGTTTTTGTCAATTCGCGACTCAAAATTGCGTAAACTTGACACTTATCGAAAAACTTTTTTTTGGGTGACAAAACATGACCAGGAGTGAGGTAACAATTTCCACTATTCAGAATTTTTATATCGGTTACAGTTTTTGAGTTTATCTGATAACAAGGTTTTTCGGTCTGGGGCAGATAACTCTGTTACTAAAAATAGATCGGTTTCACAGCGTCAGTCAGGGCATCTCCAAGTATGACCGACTAAAGTTACTAAGTATCAAAATTATATGTCGCGACACTTTTTTTTTTATATTGGGCGCGGAAAAAAAATTTTGAAAGTGTCAATAAGAAATACAGTAAGGTCTTCCCTTTGGAAAGGGAAAGACCTTAATAAATAGGGAAAGTAGTACTTTTTATGGTTGATTTAGACTTATTTTGACCAAAATAGGTATGTTTGAGCATTTTTTACCATTTAAAACCAATAATGCCAAATTTGAATTTTTTGGGTAAAAAGGGGGAGGGGGTAAAATTTAAATTTGCTTAATATTGATAATTATGACATTTAAATGACTTAAAATGGTCTTGGTGGTCATATTGAGATGATTTAATCATAAAAGGTCATTCAAGGTCATACGTATATGGCGTACAGGAATCGGTACAATTTTCACAAAAATCAGGACGCGCTGAAAATAAAAAAAAAATTATGGAATTTTTGTGTATAATCTCCTAGAAGAACTCCTGGCGGACATCATATCAAAAAAAAACCGCACAAAAATGTTTCAAATAAGGGCTGAAAAATTGACTTGAAGATAAAACCCATTGTCCTAGAAAATGACCTTTTTTGTTTTTGTTGATATGACCTTGACCTTTATATTTTTGGATGTACCGTAGGTCACCTAAAATGAATGGTGAAAGTTTTGAGGTTCTACGACAAACGGTTCTAAAAATAGAAATTTTTACGTTTTTGTCAATTCGCGACTCAAAATTGCGTAAACTTGACACTTATCGAAAAACTTTTTTTTGGGTGACAAAACATGACCAGGAGTGAGGTAACAATTTCCACTATTCAGAATTTTTATATCGGTTACAGTTTTTGAGTTTATCTGATAACAAGGTTTTTCGGTCTGGGGCAGATAACTCTGTTACTTAAAATAGATCGGTTTCACAGCGTCAGTCAGGGCATCTCCAAGTATGACCGACTAAAGTTACTAAGTATCAAAATTTTATGTCGCGACACTTTTTTTATATTGGGCGCGGAAAAAAAATTTTGAAAGTGTCAATAACAAATACAGTAAGGTCTTCCCTTTGGAAAGGGAAAGACCTTAATAAATAGGGAAAGTAGTACTTTTTATGGTTGATTTAGACTTATTTTGACCAAAATAGGTATGTTTGAGCATTTTTTACCATTTAAAACCAATAATGCCAAATTTGAATTTTTTGGGTAAAAAGGGGGAGGGGGTAAAATTTAAATTTGCTTAATATTGATAATTATGACATTTAAATGACTTAAAATGGTCTTGGTGGTCATATTGAGATGATTTAATCATAAAAGGTCATTCAAGGTCATACATATATGGCGTACAGGAATCGGTACAATTTTCACAAAAATCAGGACGCGCTGAAAATTAAAAAAAAATTATGGAATTTTTGTGTATAATCTCCTAGAAGAACTCCTGGCGGACATCATATAAAAAAAAAACCGCACAAAAATGTTTCAAATAAGGGCTGAAAAATTGACTTGAAGATAAAACCCATTGTCCTAGAAAATGACCTTTTTTGTTTTTGTTGATATGACCTTGACCTTTATATTTTTGGATGTACCATAGGTCACCTAAAATGAATGGTGAAAGTTTTGAGGTTCTACGACAAACGGTTCTAAAAATAGAAATTTTTACGTTTTTGTCAATTCGCGACTCAAAATTGCGTAAACTTGACACTTATCGAAAAACTTTTTTTTGGGTGACAAAACATGACCAGGAGTGAGGTAACAATTTCCACTATTCAGAATTTTTATATCGGTTACAGTTTTTGAGTTTATCTGATAACAAGGTTTTTCGGTCTGGGGCAGATAACTCTGTTACTAAAAATAGATCGGTTTCACAGCGTCAGTCAGGGCATCTCCAAGTATGACCGACTAAAGTTACTAAGTATCAAAATTATATGTCGCGACACTTTTTTTATATTGGGCGCGGAAAAAAAATTTTGAAAGTGTCAATAAGAAATACAGTAAGGTCTTCCCTTTGGAAAGGGAAAGACCTTAATAAATAGGGAAAGTAGTACTTTTTATGGTTGATTTAGACTTATTTTGACCAAAATAGGTATGTTTGAGCATTTTTTACCATTTAAAACCAATAATGCAAATTTGAATTTTTTGGGTAAAAAGGGGGAGGGGGTAAAATTTAAATTTGCTTAATATTGATAATTATGACATTTAAATGACTTAAAATGGTCTTGGTGGTCATATTGAGATGATTTAATCATAAAAGGTCATTCAAGGTCATACGTATATGGCGTACAGGAATCGGTACAATTTTCACAAAAATCAGGACGCGCTGAAAATTAAAAAAAAATTATGGAATTTTTGTGTATAATCTCCTAGAAGAACTCCTGGCGGACATCATATCAAAAAAAAACGCACAAAAATGTTTCAAATAAGGGCTGAAAAATTGACTTGAAGATAAAACCCATTGTCCTAGAAAATGACCTTTTTTGTTTTTGTTGATATGACCTTGACCTTTATATTTTTGGATGTACCGTAGGTCACCTAAAATGAATGGTGAAAGTTTTGAGGTTCTACGACAAACGGTTCTAAAAATAGAAATTTTTACGTTTTTGTCAATTCGCGACTCAAAATTGCGTAAACTTGACACTTATCGAAAAACTTTTTTTTGGGTGACAAAACATGACCAGGAGTGAGGTAACAATTTCCACTATTCAGAATTTTTATATCGGTTACAGTTTTTGAGTTTATCTGATAACAAGGTTTTTTGGTCTGGGGCAGATAACTCTGTTACTAAAAATAGATCGGTTTCACAGCGTCAGTCAGGGCATCTCCAAGTATGACCGACTAAAGTTACTAAGTATCAAAATTATATGTCGCGACACTTTTTTTATATTGGGCGCGGAAAAAAAATTTTGAAAGTGTCAATAAGAAATACAGTAAGGTCTTCCCTTTGGAAAGGGAAAGACCTTAATAATAGGCAGAACGAAATCAATAAGGTCTTCCCTTTGGAAAGGGAAAGACCTTAATAAAGAGGGCAGATGGGACTATATCTGGGCTTTTATGGTTTGTATCGTCTAATTATGGTCAAATGAGGTATATTTACCCAAAAATATTTTTTTTTGGTGAAAAATGGCAAATTTCCAAATTTTCGAAAAAAAGGGGGGCTGAAATATCAACTTTGTTATTTCTGACATTTGAGAACTTTTAATCATTGAAACTGGTTGGAATAGTGAAAGTAAGTTGATTTGACCTTGAAAATTCAGTCAAGGTCATACAGTGGCTTAGAACAGTGATAGGGTGTAATTTTCACAAAAATCCATGTTGCGACACCATTTTTTCATATTTTTCCCCCAAAAAAATTGTGTTCAACTGAGAAGACATCGTCACATTATATAATGTAAAAAAGTTCTGAAAAAGGTTACATTTTATTTGAAATATTTCCCAATGAAAAAGAAGACTCTGTTTTTTGAAAATCTACAAATAATGACCTTGACATTTGACCTTTGACCTTGAACTCATTTTGTAGATCTCGATGAGAGAAACATTTTTTATATTTATTGTGTGTTGCTAATTGTTATGGTTTTTGAGTTATAGCGAAAACAAAATTTCAATGGCGGCCATTTTGAAAATGATTGACCAAAATGTATTTTTTACTCCGGATATGGAATCAGGACTCCTAAATTTATTTGGAAACCAAATTTCGTTAAAATCGGACAACTTTGACGTTTTTGACAAACTTTGCGCCATACGCGCGCAACCAGGAAGTAAAAATTTAAATTTTTTTTTCGTGATGATTCGTCGCCAGGAGTCTTAAAACAGTATCCACAGTTAAAATGTTTGATATCTGTTACTATCTAGGAGGAGATCTGATAACAAGGGTAAACAGCGTTTTGCGCGATTGCGCCGTAACTAAGAATAGTTTAGCGTCAGGCCCTAAGTCACGTCGATTCCTGGCAGTGCTGAATAAGTGTGCCAAATTTCATAAAAATCGGTTAAGGCAATTTTTTGACGTTGATGGCAGAAAAAAAAGAATAATAATAATAATAGGCAGAACGAAATCAATAAGGTCTTCCCTTTGGAAAGGGAAAGACCTTAATAACTAGG